>OOFE01045143.1:0-17290 GCA_900323365.1 Monocentris japonica | reverse complement strand
AGCTGACAGGAGTGGCACCCGGTGTGGTCTTCTGCTGCTGTAGCCCATCTGCTTCAAGGTTCGACGTGTTGTGCGTTCAGAGATGGTATTCTGTATACCTTGGTTGTAACGAGTGGTTATTTGAGTTACTGTTGCCTTTCTATCATCTCCAACCAGTCTGCCCATTCTCCTCTGACCTCTGACATCAACAAGGCATTTTCGTCCACACAACTGCCACTCACTGGATATTTTCTCTTTTTCGGACCATTCTCTGTAAACCCTAGAGATGGTTGTGCGTGAAAATCCCAGTAGATCAGCAGTTTCTGAAATACTCAGACCAGCCCGTCTGGCACCAACAACCATGCCACGTTCAAAGTCACTTAAATCCCCTTTCTTCCCCATTCTGATGCTCGGTTTGAACTTCAGCAAGTTGTCTTGACCACGTCTACGTGCCTAAATGCATTGAGTTGCGGCCATGTGATTGGCTGATGAGCTATTTGTGTTAACAAGCAATTGAACAGGTGTACCTAATAAAGTGGCCGGCGAGTGTATTTCATTTCAGACAGATCTTGATACAGTGACTAGCAGTATGCAGCAAGTAAACATGTGATTTTAAGCTCTTATATTTGTAAACACAGTTGGAAAAACAACCTATATTTTGACTAATGGAGGTTTAATACATTTAATTCCTTATTATACTTATATATAATAAGTCAAACTTTATCATGGAGCAGTGTGATTATACTTAAATCCTATGTGACCACAAAGGCTCCAGAGGATTTGTTGCTCACACTTACTGAAATTGTGATATTTTGAGATGTGAGGGCTGAAACAAAGTTGGCAGCGAGCAACAGTTTAATTTCCATTGCAGTGAACCCAGACAGCAGCATGATTTCAAAATATCCTGCCCATGTAAAAGCTTGTAGCCTCAGTTAGGACTGACCTCTGCAAGGCTTCATCAAAATAAAATGTATTCTAGCTCGACTGCCACCACCACTATCATCATCATCATCATCATCATCATCAGAGACGATATGACAGTGATAACAGCATTACGCTTTTCAGAAATAGGGCCGTCAAAGATATGGCTATGACTATGGCTGTAGCCTGCGCTTGTCCAATTGTGTCACAGCCCGTGACCTTGAAATAACCTGACTAAATGGGTTGACCCTGTATACATTACCGTTTTATGACAATGCCACCTCTCACTATCTTACTTACAATAGGAAGTAAAATTTCCCACACACTATCTGTGCAGCCCAGGGTAATTTCCCATAGAGAGATAAAACCTATTCGGTGGAGACTTTTCACAAGGATAACATGAATCTGAAAGAAAAATGTTCAAATCGTCCACTGTGACTCATTTGAAGGATGTCGAACAGCTAAAGCATATCCATAATGTGCTCAATACCTTTCCTGTAATGGATATCTATAGACAACCATTAAGATGGTCTTCGTCAAACAGCTCAGTGGGAATGAGTTTGTGTTTCACTAAGCTGATACACGACACTGATGACGTCACCGGGCCCAGAGCCCAAGGATTTACTTTACAAGGATTTACTGTTTTTGCCATTCACAGCGCACCAGCTCACCCAGAACAAGGTGAGAGCAACTGTAATTCCTGACAAGCGCTGTCTCCAACCAACCATTCTCTAAATCTGAGGCTCTATCCATCCATCATTCATACATCTGTCTGTTTGTTTTCTTGTCTGCCTTACTCTACTGCTGCATCTCTCAACCTCTCTGGAGGAGGAGGAGGAGGAGGAGGAGGAGTGTTTGTATCCATCCACTTTCCACCATTTCCACTGACTGGAAACGATGTGGTGTCGTGATAAATGTGATCAATGCCTAATTCACACTGATGATCTTGAGCATGACTATGGCTTCACATCAGTGAGTGTTTCCCAGATGTTGAGTATGATGATGTTTTGGAAATTGAGTCAGCAGAAAAAGCGAAAGAGAGAGAGAAGTATGAAGCTGATGAAACTTTTATCTTTGTCACACTGGCACTTACTTATACTGAAAATATGTGTGAAGTCAAATGCAATCAAATACTGTCTATAATTCACAGAATCACACCCAAACACAAACACGCACGAACGCACGCACGCACACACACACACACACACACACACACACACACACACAGGCACACTCACCCACACAAAGGTAGATTTGAACAGGTGTGGACTAAGAGCTCTAACCACCACCCGCTTCATTCTCATGCTGAACGTGTTTCAACCATAATCCTACAGGTCTTTGAGAAGATTTCAATCAAAAAGAGGTCGGTCTGTGCAAGAAGTGGATATGTGGGAGCAACGCTAGTGTGCGTGGTGAGTGTGTGTCTGTGTGTTTATCTACACACAAACACACACGTACACTGGTACACGTTATCATTTTAGATTTTGCAGTCAGGGATTGCAGTGCATGTGCTGAAGCCCCCCTGCCAAAGCATTTACAGACATACAGGCAGACGCACCACCATGCACACACACACGCACAAAGGTGTTTGAGACCGGTGTTCAGTAAGTCATTTCTATTTTGTGAGTCAATAACCTTGGACTTGCTCCATATAATGCATGTGCAAACATATTAGTCTAAGCATCTCCTCTTCTTTCCCTTGCCAGCCACATGGTTCCCCATTGGAGGGTCCTGGCATCAAAAATGCATTGGCAAGATAAAAGTTTAAACAGCTGCAAACTGTTGCGCATCCTGCAGACCCATCCAGCGCGATACAACAGCTCGACATTCACATCATGAGTGAATCATCTGCAATCGCATCGGGGGAGGGAGGCAGCATTCCCTGAACCCATTATCCTTTTATCATTTTTTGTAATGATACACACACATCCTCGCAGAACCTGGTGACAGACTGGACAGGTTTTCAATGACCTGACACAATGAAGCAGAAACTTTTTAAGCGCAGAGCCACTTAATGCCATTGTTCATTGTGGAGGAACATCTCTGCCACGTTCTTCGACACTAACCATTGACTCAATTAACGAGCGGAGGAAGCCACTCTTTTCCTAATGTCAGCCTAAAAACCCTTCCCCAGAAACCAATTACTGGTGAGTGAGTCCAACTAATTCCTCCCGACATGTCTGGCTGTGCAAAAACACGAGGAGACCGAGACAGAGTTGTGATGAGGGATCGGGGGTTCAGGCCATGCCGGGATGAATTGTTTTTTTTTGTTCCCCACTCCCCTCTCTGTCACTGTGTGGTGACCTTAAGGTATAAGCCAACAGTGGCCGGCCCCTGACGCCGGCAGTTTTAGTATTCTGCAGTCAACCCACTCATCCATCAGATTTTTAAGGTCAGCTTCTATTCCCAGTCATTCTATTAAAATACGTCCAGGCACACACATACATACACAACTCACACACACATTTGCCTCGGACAAACAAGCATGCTCGTGTATACATACACACACAAATTCACAAATTCTGAAATAAAAATAAAGCATAAGCATAACCATACACTCACACCACATACTCAACTGACTGTACAGTATATAGTATGTCACTGCACACACACAGTGGGCTGTGGTTTTAATTCATCTCATTGAACTAGAAAGTGCAAGCAAATGAGGGAATCAACTTATCACATATTGAATCCAGCAGCTCCTCCGTACTGTACCTGTTAGTGGTGGCGTCATCTCTGTACCAGAGGTAGAACGAGTACTGAAATATTTATATATCCTCATCAAATATTTGGATAAAGAAAAAGTAAAATTACTTTAGCTAGATTTAATTCAAATTGGAGTAGGAGTGCCAGTCTAAAAAATGACTCAAGTCAAGTTAAAAGAGAAGTTCATGTTGGAGCGATTCAAGTGGGTAGAAATCAACTCATCAGCTGACAGGAAGGCAGATAGCACAATTGGTTTTGTCCGTGAGCGAGAAAAGACTAGGAGGAAGGACTGCTCAGAGACACAGGATGTATTTTGTTCAGCTTACAGTGTCATAGGAGGATGTAGATGAGGCATATGAAAGGAAAATGCTCAGATATCCTGAGTTGGTAAATCAGGAGCAACATGGTTGGAAACCAAGGCTATGCCCTGTCGAGGTTGGATGCTGAGGTTTTGTAGCCCAGTCCACTTTAAGACTACTAGATGAATTAGGCTTGAATGGGCAGAGCTTAAAGCAGGCAATGAAGGATATGTCTGAAGCAGCTATGGGAGCCAGTCAGCGGATCTGACAGAAAAGGAATCACACTGACTAGGGGCGCAAAGCACCTAACTCTTGAGTGTTATAGGGTCTGAACCACTTGCTTGACTGAAGCATGCTGGTGCCTTTTTATGAGAAGTACGTGTGCTGGTAAATTGATTTCTTAGCAGCTAGAAATATTGGCTTCTTAGGTCTTGAGAATATTGATATGTTGGCTTGTTAGCCTTAGTTTCATAACATATGACATACACATCATCACATGCCATGATGTGTCTTAAGAGTGATGGTACATGAGGACCGTAAGCTGTCTTAAAAAGATTACTACCGTGGGCATTTCAAACATGTGCAGTTCAACAAGGACCTAATGGAAATCTAATGAATCCAATGAATCTAATGAAAATCCTACAGCAACTTCAGCAGATGTAGAGGGATCTAGATGGAGATGCTTGCTGCTGGCAAGCATAAAAATCTACTCAAGTACAGTAACTAGAGTAGTCTGTACTTTGTTACTTTTCACCTATGCTTTTTACCTCGTGAAGTAGGTCATTTTTTCCTCCTCTACATTCACGTGGAGGTGGCAGGAGAAGCCTGATCCTACTTTGTTGCAATCTGAGCACAGGGAGACCCCCAGGAAATGCAAATAAAACCGGGTGCCTGGCTTTGTAGTCCCATCACTCGCCGCACTGTAGTTTAGGCTCCATCCGTCATGGCTGATGCAGCTTGGTATGCTACTGCTTGAAGAGGCATAGAATTAATGAATGCCTGTCTGTAGAGAGGCTCAGTCAATAGCATGCAATAAGGATCAAGATGTTCTTGATATTTTCAAAAGCGTTTGGTTTTATATAATCTTATATGTAATCTTATATAATCCCAAAAATACTATGCAGCAACGTACATGTGCACGATAACAGAGGAGAGAGGACTTCACAGATATTTCTATATGAAGCGAAAGCAGGATAGGCTTGTCTCATTAGGAACAAATCGACATGTTTGGAGGCGTAGATGTCCAGATTAGTGGGAATATGCAGAAGGAGAGCGTGTGACAGCGTTAGCGTGCTCCATTAGGGAGCTGGTTATGTCCCTGTAATAAAGCTGGCTATTGAAACAGTTAGCCAAGTGTGTGTGTGTGTGTGTGTGTGTGTGTGTGTGCGTGGCAGGAGAGGAATTGTGTGCATAACAGGCGGCGTGCACGCCTGCCATCCATCACCCACACACTGTCAGCAGGGGAGCCAAAGAATACACGCCTATGCACACAGACACACACACACACACACACACACACACCGGTTAGTCGAAGAAAGTTCTCTCATTATCTCTTAAGAAGTTCCTGCTCAGTCTCTGGTCTGATATGTAATATTTGTGGGGGAAATGCTCGCTGCAGACTCCCTGTAAAGGGAAATTGAAATAATCAATGTGAAACTAATAAAACTCTTGTCCCATTTGGAGTATCGAGTTAGAAACAGACGGAAATTCAGCCTCTACAAGAGTGAAAATCCTGATGTTTGACGTCAAGATATGAGACAAAAGATGCTGAGCAATATCTGGCTCTTACAGAGCTGGCACACCTGAAGATGTTCTGTATCTATTCTCATCAATGCTGTGTACAGTCTGTTTTCCATTCAACCATATCATGATCATTTCCCTGCTTTTAATTGGATGCACCTTGTCACCCTTTGCTCACTCTGGCTGGCAATCTCCTGGAAGGGATATCTGATTTCCTTTTGTTTGTGTTCACTGTGTGTTGTTTCCAATACTATGAGAGTTTCTTCAGGAAAATAAAAATAAATAGATAGATGAATAAATAAATTAATAGAAATATGGTGCCAGGGCTGCCATTAACATCTGGGTATCTCACACAGTGGCCGTTGTTAGCGCTTTGTGGCTCTAATTAGACTCATGAGGACTTGATTCTTTGTGGTTGTTGTTGTTTTCTGGGAAGCAGACAGGCATGAAAGTGTTGGGAAGGTAAAAAAGTTTCCCTTCACACCTTCCCACAATGACAGGACACGCTGTGTTTGGACGGATCAAACAGCTTGTTTCCGGTGCAAAGCAAATGGATAAAAAAAACATCTCTGCATATCTATAATAACAGTGCACGTGATTGTGGTGTGGTGTGATGTGCATGTTGATAGCGTATTGAAGTCTCGCAGCATGGATTTATATTCATTTCAATGTGTGTCTCTTTCCCGTATGTCAAGCTCACACGCAGTTTTACATTAAATGTTCGGATAGTCTCGACAGAGAGCAATCATCATGGACATGATCTTGTAAATGAGACAAACCTAACACTATATCCATAGGCCATATGGAACATCCCTTGACCTCAAAGCAATGAGAGATCTTTCTCATGGCATGTCTTCAAGCTATAAGGGTATCATGCGTGGTCAAGAGACTGAGGGGAGGATGATGTGGTTCTCCGGGGCCCGACATACTTCAACAACCAGAGACCACTCAGGGGAAAATAGAGGAGCAGGGTGCTCATCATTTTTCATCTTTTATGGAAGATGAAACATGGACTATTATGGGAATAGCTTCTTGAAACATGAAAGCACTGAAGATACATGTCAAGAGAATACATTATGTTTTCGTGGGAATACTTGAGATGTTATTGAAGAGGTTTTCCTATATCAAGGAAATTTGGTTTAAAAGCCCAACCCTCCATGGAAATGTACCTTATTTCATTTGAAAGTAAAGAGTACAGTAATACAGTATGCTGGTCTTGCTGAAGATGCGGTTGGGGCATGCTGTCAGGGTTGGCTGTCTGACTTTTGGCCTCGTCACAGCAATTTTCTGGTTTTAAATGAGCTCATTTGTGGCTACCTATCGACACGGGGGTGGACAGGAGAGAGGCCATGGCAGGGCGCCAGAGCACACTGGTTCTCCTCAGCTTCAACCTCACCCTTCTCGAGAGAAAAGACCACAATTCGTCCAGGTACGTCTCTGATTCATCTGTTAGTGGTTAGTTCAGTTTAAAGCCTCAGAACTTGAATTTAAATCCTGGGCATACTATTGCTGCTGTTTGAATGTCTATCTGCATTCAACATGTGCACAAGTCCTACTGGGAAGAACATTATAGTGAGAAAGAAATCCTCAAAAGGTGATTTAAAGAATATAAATATGACAGCTGACCACTGGTCAAGGATTGTTCACACATTAGTGATCAGTAGCCATGACAACAATCTATGAGATGCTGGATTCGATATGGCAGTGTGTCCTGGTGGACTTGGAGGGCTTCTCTCTCTCTCTCAGTTTCTCTGGTGTTTGATGTGTCAGCCTGGCCCCGGGCTCTGCCCCAAGCTCTAGCTTCAGGCAAATCGCCTCATCCCTTTGGCTGGCTAAACTCAGGCCAAGGGGAAACTGTAAAGGAATCTCACATATGATGAAAGCCATTGCTCACAGAAACGAATGTCTTTTTGGTGTTCCTTTAGAAATATTCCTGATGCCATTAGACATGCTGAGGGTTGAGAGGTGATGTGGTTCTGGCGTCAGTCGGGCCACTTGAGTGTTTTGAGGGAAAATACGGTGATGATAAATGGTGGGATTATTTCATTGCCATCCAAGCTACTGTGGGATCTTGACTCCTTCTTCCCTTGAGGATAGAATGAGAATCGGTGCTCATATGCTGCCCTCTCGCAATAGTATTGTTGAGTTGTTTGAGGGGTTTTTCCAAACCCTTCCTCTTGGGGTAGGAGCAATAATGCAGTAGTGGTGCATTAAGCATGTAAAATGTGTAGTTCAGGTGGCCACATCTGTAGAAATGTTCAGATGAAATTAAGAACTACAATGTAAGGTTTTTCACCCCGAGTGACTTCAAACACACATCACCATAATATTTTTGAATTCTTAAGGCGTATCGTCGGTCAAGGCCGTGGTATTATCCAGATTATATTTTCCTCTGGTGTCAGACAGACAGATGGAAGAGGGACAGACAGACAGACAGAAAGAGGGAGCTCTTTACAGCATGCTGAAAGAGCTGTGATTTGTTGAAGGTCAGGCTTTCTTGCCTTACAGGGAAGTCATTGTCCAAGACTTCAATAGCAACGTATTGACTTGACAACATGCGGTCCTCTATTCAGATGGAGGTCCTGGATCATTTCTTTCCCAGCAGCCGTAAGTGGCCCTGGCCAAATGACAAGCAACAGCTTAGCTTATGAATAAACCCCAGTATGAGAATCTTCGATCACTTTATTTCTGACACACAGCACAAGCTTACTAACTCCCTTGCTTCTTCTTCTCTCTCTGTTCCTCTCTCTACCTCGACCCCCCTTATTTGTGCCAGTGTCAATATTTCCATTATATGCCTATATTTACTGACTACCACCAAAAGGTGACATGCTTGACACTCAAGATATGAGCTCGCTCCTCTTGCCATTTAGCTAATGTAGGTGTATAGTCCTCAGAGCGCTCCGAAACGGCAATAGACTTCAAAATGGCATGAAAGGTACGTCGTCATCATAGGAGGAGATGTGCTTGTGCGGCAATTGATCTGATTATTGTGATTTGTCGTAATGCCAAAACTGACATTTCATCGTGCAATGGCGACCATAAAATTGTTGGGAAGCACCCTCGTGGAATTTAATTAAAAAACATCAAATACCACAATCCTTTATGTTCAGCTGTGTTCCCTCCAAAGCTCATCCAATATTTAGAGGCTAGATATAGTCAATACAAAGCAAGTTGTTGAGTGCATGAAACCAGGAAACATTTTTGCCCTGGCTTATGGAACATGCTATTACACGTACAACACAAATTTCACTGCTGCTAAAAACAATTTTGCTGGTTATGGAACAATGTTGAAAATGTTCAGCATGTCTTACATAATAATCCCTTTGCAGTGAGATGCTGTTGTCCTGGTAGCATGTGTATCTGTATGCACTGTGAAACTCTTCAAGTTGTCAATATGGCTGCACCAATGTCACCAAGACAAATCTCTGTCATTTATTCCTCTTGGTGATTAAAGTATATCAGTAAAGTGTAAGCAATAAGAAGACACAGTGCAGCTACTGTATGTGTGCTCACCACCTCCACAGCAGATTTCTCCTTTTGGATGAGCACCCAGTCCTCTTAGCTTTCTATCACTTCTTGTTTGGTGTGGGAACTCTAGTCAAGTGAATGTGCAGCCAAAAGGTATGTCAAGACATTCTGACACATTCACAACAAAGAAAAGCAATTGTAGTTGTTAGTGGCAGCAAATACATTTGTGCAAGTTGTCCAGGTTTGTTGCTGCAGTGAATTTGACATTTACTCAGTTCAGAATCTTTATGTGTGTCAGGTTGTGCCCCCACTGCAACAAGCACTTAAATCAGAAAGCAAAAGCAAGTTACACAGAAAGATTAAGTGAAAATGAAAAAATAAAATCTTTGCTAGTTTGTTTTGTGTTTGGCTCCAGTCGAGAGAGTGAACTCACCTTTGTGTGTGTATGCTATTAAACTAGCAGAGATATTGGTGTTTTGAGCCTGGTGTTCAATGAATCTCAGCATCAGCCTATGAGTGTTATGAACAAACAGGACGGAGCTGCAGCCTTCATGCCCTCTAGTTCCTTTGGCTCTCATTGACCTCTCCTCAGACTCTCAGAGTGCTGAGAGGTAGCCCACTAATCTGGCTAACCATAGTGCTCTGAATCACCTCTCTCTCTGGCTCTTTCTCTCTCGCCCTCTCTCTCTCTCTCTCTCTATTTCTACCTTTTTCTACTTCCCTCCTTCTGTCTTGCCCAGTATGCAGGGGGCCTGACCGAGCGGATTGATTTCCAGTAAGGTGGCGTCTGGACGCATTCTGGAGGTTTCCGGACGCGTTCATCCTCCTTTATTGCACTCTAATCTCAAGGGCCGGCTGTGTCTGCTCCTTAGGCTCTGCTGTATACACACACAAACGTACACACACACACACACACACACACACACACTCACAGAGCCCACTATAATTTCTGCATTTGGCTCTTCATTCTAAAGGCCCATGCTTTATGAAGTTTTTAAGCATCGTTATTGCCTTCTTTGTCTAAATGAATTCTATTGACCTTTCACAGCGGCGACAGCCTTATTGAAGAATAAATAGGCATTTCATTTATAGCAATAAATAATATGAAATCTGTCAGTATTAGTGCAAGAGGCCCATGATCCTGTCCCATGGCATACTGAGATTGGGTGACCTAAAGGGGGGAGAGAAGAGAGGAGGTAGCCTCCTTTGACTCAAATATTCTGTATCTATGAACCCTCACCCCTCACTCCCCTAGCCACACCACCCACCAGCTGCCGCTCTCAGCCCACAAGCTCAAGTAAATCCCTTCCACCTAAGATCCCTTGCCCTCTGCCAGCGCAAGCACCCACCAAGCGATGTCCAATTAATGCCAGGGTAAAAGTTTTAATACACTGGCCAGCCATAGTTGCTATTCAGCCCTGTACGCAGAGATCAGGACCCGGGATAATGAGATTTCCTTGCACCTGGCGATTACACCGAGCAGCCAACCAGAAACCAAACAGATCAGGCCAGCAGGATGTGCCCAGTGATGGGCCTGTTGCTTAGATCGACTCTTTCATCCCCATTCTATTCTTAGCCATTCTCCACTTGCCATTTCCTCCAGGGTCAGATCAGATATTTTGGGGAGCATCTCTGAAGTCCTGTGGCTTTATAAATAGATACACACTCTGAACAACAATTACCGAGAAGGTGGAAAAAAAGGTAATGGCTTCCAAAGTTGAACACGAGGGCTCATGACAGTCTACCTTTCAAACAATACTACTGCTATTTATGCCATTTATCCATATTTGGATTTATCTGGTAACTGGAAAAAAATAGTTTAATCCAAAAATTGATCAACATTTTCCTTCAATTACATTCTGCAAGGCTTCTTCCCTCAGACAATTTTCTTGAACAAAAACAAGCCCTGTAGAAACAAACAACAGAGTCCTGGGCTAGATTAAATCCCTAACCCAGGAAACCAACCTTTAACTTATTCTAAGAATTCCACACACTGGGAAGAGGAGCTCATCTACTGGCATTGTGTCTGATCCTGCGATGAGTGAAAATGCTGGTGGTGTGACATGGCCTGATGGGGTGCCAGTCTCCAACAGCTCAATAATGATGAGATAGATGTATGACAGCCACTCACAGGAGAGTGTCAGCCTATTTATCTTTCTGCCTCCACAGAAAGATGGATGACCCATCACCCCCGTTTCTCCTGTGGAAATATTCACCGCACTGACATGTCACGAGAAGCCTATCATCATCCCTCAGTCTCATACCCTTCACCCCTCAAGCCTTCAAGACTTGTTTAGACTGAATTAGTGAATTGGTTTTGATGCATGCTGTGTTTTTGACCAATCTGTGAGCTTTTTGGCACTCGGAATGGAGACTGATTTATGTTAGAATGGGTCATGCTTTGACCTTTAAAGTGAGCATGTACACTTTCACGCACACACACACACACACACACACACACACACACACTGTCTCTGGGGAGCACAGGTCAGTCACAGATGGGACGCAGAGAACCAGGGCAGGGGGGGCAGGCCGGAAGATTGGAGGAAATAATTATCTCCCTAGATTTCAATCCCTCCTTTCCCCTGGGAAATGTATTGCTGGTGTTTCCAGCCCTCAGCACTATGACATTTTCCAAGACCAGACTAAACGCCATGTAGTCTTCCTGCAGCAGGCAAACCTACTCAGTTGAAATTCACCCCCGTTAAGTTGAAGTGGTACTTTTGCTAGTCTCACCTCTCACAACTGCAGCCTTCAGAGGTACCAAACTAATACTCTATGCCAGTCTTGTGATATACTTCAAGGTCTTGGAGCACACTGTTTGGTTTAGAATCAAAGAAGATTTTACTCTACCATGGTTGCCTTGGTAACGGCACACGGTTGAGATAGGGAGAGTTCAGTCAAGGTGTGAGGTGAGCTTGTAGATGCAACAGTTGTTGATGAGAAAATACGCGTGGGAAAATGGGTTTCCTTGTCAAACCTCTGGAGCCTTGACGTGGCGTCATGACATACAGCACAGCATTGATAAAAATTCAACCTTTTAATGTTAGCTTCCAATAGAATTCAGTTGTAAGGGTAGCAGCTTAGTTAGTGTTTCATTTCCATTACCTAGCCGTATGGTTTTAATTGAACCCTCATGGCACTGAAAGAAATATTTAATCCATCCAATTTCATTTCAAAGGACGGACTCCAAGACTTTCAACATTTTTAATGGCATTTAACACCTTTTAAAATTCAAAGGGGAAACAATGCACCTCAAGCCTGTGTGAATTTCCTTCTTAGCACTTTAAGGAAGCTCTCATCTTTGAAATATGTCGAAGTGATTTAATCAAGGATCAATCACAAACAATCAAGTCGATTGCTGATGGCAATAACAAGCAACAAATCACATTACACCGTCAAGTGCCATTAAATGCGTGTAATTGGTCATCTTTAAAAACAGATTAAAACAAGGCCAGGCAATTAGCAGCTTCTGAAGAAATGACACTTTTTCTTGTAATTATTGCCTATTAAATTTCAAGCATCTTGTCATGTCATGTATGAGAAATGAGCCCTCAAATGGGATCAGTCTGATACGTGCTCACAACTCCATAAGTTTGATTCCAGGCTCAGACTGTGCTGTTGACTGTACTGTTAAATCTCTCTCTCTCTCTCTCTCTGTCTCTCTCTCGCACTCAATCACTGCTTTCAATCAATCAATCAATCAATCATCTCTTTCTCTTTTTCTCTCTCACCGTTTCCTCTTCACTGTGCCTCTCGCTAGAGCTAGGGCTTGGGAGAGTACACTGCCCATTTAAAGACATAGAAAGCAAACATAAAAAGCAAAATTGGAAGAAGAAAAAGTATCCTTCCATCCCGCCACCACCGTTTTCATATGGAAAAGCTCACTATTGCAAGCCGTTGAAAGTGTGAATCCTGACAGCATATGTTTTAGTACTTTGAGTCATTTCCATTGCCCTGTGAAAATAAAAGACACCTTTGCCATGAGAAACAATTGCTTTGACATATTGCTTCACTATATTAGAGGGCAGTACGAGGCTATAATGCCTTTCTGAACTACAGAGACAATAAATTTCATATGCCTGCTGGCTGGTTCATAGTGGGGATGTGAAGAGGAGTGGTAACAAGCAGAGGCCGAGGAAGTGATGCATTCCCTCCATATTATTGCACCTGAAAAGAAACAACAATCATTTCCTAAAGATCTTAGTGATAATGAAGCTTGTATTTCCAATTCATCCAAAGTGGTGGTTCCAAGCCATAATGAATGCATCATTTCTGTTGTGGCTGAGCCAAACAAGAAGAATCTTCCGTCTCATATGAAACCATGACACTAAATGTGTTTGTTAGGGAAACACCTACAGATGATATGTCACACTTAAATCAGGAGCTAGTGCTGGTCTAATGGGTGATTAGATTTCCACAGCCTTCCTACCACGCGCACCTCCACTCCTTTCAAAGTGTTACAAAGCAGCTAATCGACTTGTGGAGGAACCTTAGGCCTCCTCAGTCTCTCGAGGCTGAGTGTTGAACAAGTTCCTGGTAACGACGAGTGACAAGGCATCTATCACGTCCGCAGCCAACATCTTCTCATTTCTAAAGCCTGATTGATTTCTTTTCTTCTATTTTTCCTTCTGCTCTGAAAGATAAATAGATAAATGTCAGCTGAGGAGCCCAATCTCCCACACAGGTGTTTGATCATTGGCTAACTGGGCAATTCAATAAAAGATTTTTGCCCTCGCTGGAGTCTTGTCAGACTTTTGTATTAAAATGCTATCCCTCTGAGTCAGGGGTATTGCTTTAGTCTTTGTTCCAATACCTGACTCCCCTTTTACATCTCCATAGCCCATACAGCTCAACCAAACCTGCTGGAAGACACCAAAGCAATGTCGGTTACACTGAACAACCCAAGAGAGAATCCAAGTAACTGATGACTCATTTTAGTTCAACTTTTACCAGTCCAATTGAATGGATCTTCCTTCACAAAAGCAAAGAAAGAAAGAATAGGTTTTGTTAGTTTAATAAAGTTTCATCAGCAAAAGTACAACTTGGATCTTCTTTCACACTCTGGGGAAATATTTTCTCATTATGCATGGTGTGGGGGAGGAGGAGAAACACTGCAATAATGTGGATTTCATCCGAGGCTCTGGAGAAAATGAAACGTTCCCGGTGACAGTAGGCCATGTAATGGTTTTCATCTGGTTCCACCCATGGAGGAAAATTAAAAGAAAATTACTGGTGCAGGAAAAAATATTTTTTACTATATTTTTTTTTTACTCACTCTGTAACTCACTCTGATTGCTTCCTCCACAAGAGAAAATAATCGTTTTTTGTGTCTTGGTCTTGTTTTGACATAAACTTTAACAACCACCTGTTGTGCTTTTAACAAACCTCGCTGCTGCCTTGGTACAGTAAATGTGTGGATAGTCTTGTTTATCATCATCAACTCAATTTACAGGTTTTGATGGAAGACAAGGTGTTACTGTGCAGTCCTACCAGGAGTGGGGAGCCAGGAGGGAGACAAGCCACTATTAGGTAAAGTGATGAAATTCCACTTCCAGAAATAATCTCCAGTTAGTATTTTCAAAAAAGCAACAATATCACTGTTACCATGATTGAGAATGTTAAAGCTAGATAATGTTATAGATGTAAGTGAAAACTGGTCATGAGAGATCAGGAAAAACTTTTCATGTTGCTGGTGTGTCACGACCGTGCCTCTGTCTCCCCTTAGGTTTTCCTATGTTTCCCATTCCTCCTGTGTTCCATGTCCCGGGTTTTGTCTCTCTCTGTGTTTGTATGTGTGTGTGGGCGTATTCCTGTCCTGCCTCCTACCTGGATCCTACCTGGATCCAACACACCTGCCTGCAATCAGCTCATCTCCTCAGTCTACGCACCTGGCTTCCATCATCCCATCAACCCTCCTGCATGTATACCCCAGCTTTCCTCCCACACATCGCCAGATTGTTGCTTCTGCTTAGTGGTAGCTGCGCTCCAGCACCACCGTGATTTGAGATCACCTATGCTTGTTTCCTTGTGTTTGTTACCCTTTAACTCCTGCCTTGTCTCCCGTGCTCCAGGATCCCTACCTGCCCGCCTGTCTGATAACCTGCATGCTACCCACTCATCCACGCTCCCTCTGCCAACCACGCCGCCTAGCCATCTCCATTCCTCCTGCCGTCTCCAGCCAACCCCACTACGACCCATCTCCGGTGTACCACCTACAATAAATCAGTTAACCTTCATCTGCCTCTGCGTCTGTGTTCTGCTCTTGGGTCCGCTAGCTAGCTACCCCCTGACATGGTGTGATCCTGGGGCTAGAGTAATACTGTACCTCCTTTTTTTTGTTGTCCACTGCAATAAAAGATTTATGGAGTACATATAGAGTTGATGTTGCACTGAACGTGCAATTAGAGGAAAGACGAAATTGATTTAGATTTGAATCATCCTTGGAAAAGAAACACAATTTCATACAGGTCCGCAATAAAACAGGATATTGAATGGATATTTTTCTTGCTTTTCAAAATATCATTTTCTCAAGTTTTATTGTGGCATAGACCCACACCAATCCAAGGCAATATCCCACCCGCTGGACAGCCAATGTGTCTTCTTCTTTTTCTTTTACATACTTTGCATATCAATATGGCCATCCTCAAATTGAAATCCCTTTCTATTTTAGGAGATCGCTTTTAGATGGCTTCTCATTACAGGAATGTTGGCTGTGGGTCAAATGAAAATGTCATCACAATCTCAGGAGGAGCTGCTCATGAGCAGTCCTCTCAGACACTGAGAAATGTTCACTTATAGCTTAACCTCATTCGCCTGGGAAATGACAAACAGGAGCCCGGTGGATAAGGGCACATGGCTGCGGGAGGGTGAATGAGTGTTTTAAGCGGTGACAGTTAGCCCCAGATCAGTACTGTCAGACCTGTTTATGAAAAGCTTCCAAGCTTCCTGCAGCGTCACAGACCATTATCACGTTAAACAGTTAAGCTTGTTACACTTGCTACTGTACAAGTGCATCCCACAGAAAATGTAAGACTGAAATGACATATTGCTTTCATTAATACACAGGACAAGATGTTACTATCCCTTGTGCCAAGGCAAACACTTGCAGAAGCCCAATTCACATTAAAAAAAACAAAACATAACTACCATCAGATGCAACACCATAGGGCATCAGGCTACACCGTCATAGATCTACAGTCATTCCTCAGATGGCACCATTCACCAGTTACCTACCTTAGCCAACAGCGGTATGCAGCACGTCATTGGGGTTATCAAGTGGGCACCTTCCTTCACCGATGTTTCGTTAAGTTAGGCCCACGACACCTCAAGAAGGCTTAACTGTGTATTCCAGCGTCCTGGAAACACCCCCTCTATGCCACCACCTCACAACTCCCTTTTACCCTCGCCATCTAATGCCTGCCATAAACCTAGCATTAGTCTAGCCTTGGTTAATGCTAGGCTGATGGCAGGCTTAAAAAAGTACATTTCTAGGAATGTTATCTGTAATACAGTAAACATATACAACAAAAACAGTGTGTGTGTGTGTGTGTGTGTGTGCATTGTCTGTGAGGGTTGTGGTTGGGGATGTGTCTGTGCATTCATCTTACCTCTCATCTGCTTTGCTGTCTGTTCTTTGGCTTTTCAAATGATGCACTTATGAAATAAATTGCCACAGCTCTCGATGGCTTGACACCAAGTGTTTGGAATTGGCTGAACTCATTGAAAAGGGATTCAAAAAGCTGTGAGCGCAACTCACTCTTTCACTGTGGGACCCTGAACACATAAAAAAGCTTTTCGCGTCTGTTGAGCTTCACATTCTGTGGCGGGGTTGAGCGTTGAAGCATTTTAATGGTTTCACCTGTGTCTCCGTGGTAACGCTTTTTTATCACATCAACATACATAATGAATGCTTGAACACTGAGTCCATGATTGCTTTTGTTGCAGAAGCAAGCGAATCCTGTCACCCATCCTGCTCAATAGGGGAGGGGTCTGTTGCCTCCCCTATAGACATTCCAGGGCCAAATACATTTCTGACCTCTGAATGTGTAACTATGCAGGGTTGTTTTTATGGATGCTAATGGTATTGTGTGTGTGTGTGTGTGTGTGTGTGTGTGTGTGTGTGTTTGTGTTAGTGAGGTAGCTTCATCTAGTATTTCTGAAGCTGAGGTCAG
>OOFE01045140.1:0-15070 GCA_900323365.1 Monocentris japonica | reverse complement strand
CCATCTTCTGATGGCTACTTCCAGCAGGATAATGCACCATGTCACAAAGCTCATATCATCTCAAACTGGTTTCTTGAACATGACAATAAGTTCACTGTACTCCAATGGCCTCCACAGTCACCAGATCTCAATCCAATAGAGCACCTTTGGGATGTGGTGGAACGGGAGATTCACATCATGGATGTGCAGCCGACAAATCTGCAGCAACTGCGTGATGCTATCATGTCAATATGGACCAAAATCTCTGAGGAATGTTTCCAACACCTTGTTGAAAGTATGCCATGAAGAATTAAGGCAGTTCTGAAGGCAAAAGGGGGTCCAACCCAGTACTAGCAAGGTATACCTAATAAAGTGGCCGGTGAGTGTACACACACACACACACACACACACACACACACACACACACACACACACACACACACACACACACACACACACACACACACACACACACACACACACACACTTTCTCACCAGCACTGTTTTCATCGAGTCTTTCCGGGAAGCAACTGTGACTCATTCACTGCATTATGCAACTTGCTGTAGCCACATGATCTTCTTTAAGACCTTACATATAATCTTATTCCAATCCTTAGTCTGAATGAACCCACTTGTTCCCATTCACATATTTCTGACATTCACGTATAGAAAAATTCTGCAAATTCAGAATTGATAATAAAACATTTCAGAGTTTGTAACATTACTCACTGTTACATACACCTGATTATAAATTCCCCTATAGAGAAGTTACTGCAAGAGGTTGTTTCCTTGGCCCTGCGGCATTTCTTTATTGCTGCTGAATGAGGAACGAGTAGAAAACAGTTACATGCTGCTGCCACATGGTGTCATGAGTTGTGTAGCCAACATGTTGGTTTCCATGCTTCTTTGTCAAACCCTCACCCTTAACTACCATACCAGTGCAGGACCAACACCAGATTTACTCAAGGCAACAGGGAATCTCTCTCTCTCTCAAAATGTCACCATTGATTTGCTTTATAACCATAAAGCGTCCAACGACCTGCTGCCTGATAATCCATCTGATAGAAGCTAAGGAGACGCTCAGCTTTCTCTAAATAACTTTCCAATGATCACCTGGTCAAAAAATACTCCAAGTTAGAAACTTGATTGTTCATGCTCGTTTGTTTTTAAATTGGGTTTCATTCCAAAATGAGATATCTACAAATGAAATTGCTGACATGAAAGTAAAGCTCTCTAAGTTATCTTTCATCTTAAGATCTTGTTTTGCAAAACAAGATCACTGCAGATGATATAATAAGGTGCGGTTTTGAAACATTGAACAGTGCATGTCAGGTAACAGTGTTTCTTTTCTCAAAATAGAAACATTATGTTTTGGAATTAAACCCTTCAACTGGACACATTGCGTAGCTTCATTGTAAAAGATGCATCACATCCACGCTCAAGCAGGGCACAGGCGAATGATGTGTTTGGGAACTCGTGCCTCGTATCGCGCCATCAATATTTTAGTCCCTCACAACCCTCTGCTTCCGCTGAGCTCTTGCTTCAGCGATGATGCCTTGTTGAGTCAGATGTTTGACTTCAGCCGTGTTAGATCATTTCACAGGGGGGAAAGAGTACAACAGAACAACTACAAAAAATATTCTACTCCTCTTCAAGAGACATTGCTTTGCAACTGACCTTTTTCCTTTTGACTATAGACTTCATAGTGTGAAGGTACGTCACTATGAATAGAAGTAGAGGTGCACCAATAGTAGTATCAGAATCAGTGACAATCAGCTCCCAAGTACTCGTATTCGGATCAGCAAATGAAGCTGTTGTGATACTGATACTACACTGCGCTTTGGCAAAATAAAATACTTTTCCGGTGGGAGGAAAAATGTCGGTAGAGCCAGCTGAGGCAAGCGAAGCAGTCTGACAGTGTTGAGAGTGGAGGGAGGAGAAGCAGCTCCCTCAACAGCCAGAGACAATCAGATTAATACTGGAAGTGAGGTGATTCTGCCGTCTACTAGTACAGAGCCCCTCTATACTATACTGCAACACATGTTCATCAAGATGAATTTTACTGAGGTTTTAACCGGAAGGCGATGGCTTGACACTGGTGGGAGAATCAATGTGAAAATGCTGAAATGTCACCGTTTGTGAAAAAGAACATGCTGCTCGTTTTCCATTTTATTATTGCTGTTACACAATTTTCAGTGCATAATTTGATCAAACAAAACACTCAATTCATTTGGATTGTTCTATAATAGGCTGGTACGAGGCAGCATGAATGCATGCTGTGGTACTTGGATCGGTCTAATCGACAAGATAAACTACCCAGCATTCCTTTGGTTCTGAAAGTGGCACCTCTAGATAGAAGAAACATTTAGTACTTTATGGCACTGGCCCCTTTTATTTATTGTATGAAGCACTTTGTAGTAAGGTTATTCTCATCTTTTTCTCATTATAACTCCTGTTCTTGTTTCAATAACAATCAGCCCTGTTGACATGACAATAAAGTATTGAACAACCCCTCTTTTGATTTATGACAGTCCTATTTAATGGCTGCAGGGCCGCGTAGCCTTGATGGACTGTTTTCTTCCACAGGTGTTAAAAGTAAGCCTGTTTTATGGCCGCGTCACCGGATGTTCACAAGTTCATTCACCAAATGTCGTGGCAGACATTTTCTTTTGCCACCCTGTCTTGCTGTGTGGTCGTCGGTCAGTCCACCAGGGCTTCAAAGGCCACTGAGACCCGACCCGAGGAATGAGGCTGTAATCTGCTGCTTATCAGGTGTGTGAGAAGGCTCCGCCCCCAATCCATGGTGACCTTTCAAACTTCCTCTTAGGACGAAGTCAAGCCCTGCAGTGTTTACCAGGATACACAGGAATTTTTACAACATGAAAGGTCTGCTGGGATTTCCACAAGTGGTCCACTTCAAATGAGGGCTGCTCTGTCTTAAAGGGCCAAGCATGTGACCCCTGGCTCAGCGGTCAAGTAAACAGCTTAATGGGGAACCACGGGGAACAAAAATGTCATCTTTTAAAGCACTCAATCACTTTTCTACAGACAGGCTTCAAAGAATTCGTTTTTATTTATATTATTAAGTTGTATTTGCTTGTTTTGTTTTTTGGTAACCTGGTTTTGAATTCTCATCTGTCATATGTGAATGTTTCTTATTATTTTGTTATTGTTGTGGTTGTTGTTTGCTTGCTATTGTTGTAAGAGAGCCATGTGACTTACTGAGGGGGACGAGCAATGCTAGTTGAGCTGTTTTAAAGAATGTGTTGTTTTCTCATCCACAATGGAGACGCTACATTCACTGTTGATGTCCATGACAGCTGAAGGACACAAACTAAATTTGATTTATTGTTTTATTTAGGTGGCTTCTCTTTGTTTCTTCCACAATCCACCTATTTCATGTGCATCCATACAAATTAAATAAAGCTGACATCAACACGTGAGTAAATACATCACTTCAGTAAGGTACCTTACTATTAGGCAACACATAGCTGCAGCTATATTTATAGAAACCCATCAGTGTTTTTAAAACAGTCACACTAACTGTGTTTGTTTCTTAATAGTTTTGATGTTTGAAAAATCTATTTTGTTGCAAACCAAATAACATGTAAACAAATGAAAACCCTCAAATAGGTTTTTGTTGCAGTCCTCCATAAAATCAGATTTCTTATTCTTAGTCTAAGTCAAATTAAATTATTTTTTAAAAATTGTCAGTTTCCAAGGCTTTTAGGTTTTCAAAATACTTCATCTGGAGGTTGTGTAAGTCTGCTGTAGGCATCTCAACCTGTGAAGAAACAGGTCACCAGAGGGGTCACATGTAAACATGTTGCTCACCAGGAGACTAAAAACTACATTTTTGTCATGCAAGTCCCTTTTGGGGTAAAAATACTCTTTTCCCGAAAAAAACATTACCATGAGCAAGCGGTACACATAAATGCACATGCACTCTGTAACTTGCATCCGGTAGTGATACGATCCATTTTACAAGTTCCTGAATGGCAGCATTTGTTAAGCGGTCATGTGAACTGTTGTGGTTAAATTTGACTTCTTCTCTGCATCCCATGACATCCTTTGAGGGCAGGCAGGCAGGCCAGTCGGGGTGGGGGGAGGCGGAAGAGCAACAGGAAGAGAAAACCGATGCACCGCAAGCTCAGTGATACCAAAACATGGCGACACATCTGGTTGAGTGCAAACTGCCAGCAACATCTCATGTCAGCGTCGGGTGAAGGCAGAGATAAAATATCCGGTGCAGGGATCTATATATTGATGCTCATCAGTGTCAGGATGTGGCCGCTGCCTGTCCAATAGCCTCTGTGTAAACAGGCAAAGTGGTCGTGTAACACACATGAACTCGTCCGCTCACATGAACCATCTTCTGATTCAGAAGAAGGTTCTGCAGGTTCTGATGATGCCATGATAGTGTATTTCAATGCACGTGTGCGATCGTACGTGAACACAATCGCACACATGCAAACACACATACAAGAATATATATTATATATACAGTATATTCTTGTATGTCAGAATCAGAATCAGGATCTTAATCACTTTTTTTTCGCAAAGCACAAACATGCAGGAGTTTGTCAACAACTCACATAATGGCAGAGGAGCATTGGCATGCACGGTACAACAGGCGCTAACATGACCTTGCAGGGTGCAGAGACAGAGCAGAACATTCATTCATTTGTTCATTTTCTTTACCCACTTTTTCAAGGTTTTCAGTGGGCTGCAACGGTGCATCAGGATCAGAAATGAACGGGGCATCGGGGCAAAAATGCCCTTGAAAGTTCATGAAATGCCTGAGAAATAAAGAATGAAGGGGCTTTTTTGCATTTCACTCATTCAATGAGTCAAATATCCAGTAAACAATCATGTACACAGCCTGAAGCAGGAGAAAATGTTGGCACCATGCAGCCAGCACAAGGAGAAAATGCTGACCAACACAACCCACTGCATCAACAAAAACTAAAACGACCAATATGGTAAAACAATCGAGGAGTGTAAGATGGACTGGTTGGGGAAAGAGAGGAGAAAACGGCTGGTATTCCTACCCTGCATGGCATACGGTAGGATGTGTCTGCAGAGACGGAGAATGAGAACAACGAGTTGTACTGAGGAGGATGGAAATGCTTTAAATAAGTTGTGAGCCTTGTGGAACGTGGATGTAGTTCCTGAGGCTGAAATGGTTGCATACCAAGATTTGTGCAAACTTTATGAGTAGTGCAAGCTAGTGCAAACAGTCACAAACACCACAAAGAAGACTGATAGCATGTGATAAAAGTTGCTCTACAGCAAGTAACCCCTCCCTCCCTCCTCCCCCCTCACTTCCTGTGTTTTTGTGCCTAGCAGGCTCTCATCAGTGTCATGGGACCACAAGGTTATTCAGTTCGTTACCTGGCTGTAAAAGAAGTGCAACGTGATGGCGATGTGACGAAGCGGCAATGAGAGCAAGAGAGAGAGAAAGAGAGAGGGAGGGAGGGAGGACAGAGGCGGGGAACAGACGGGCCTAAAGAAAACAAACACACAGAGGGAAGTGAAGAAGCAGCAGAGTCTGCCACTACATTAGATCATCTGAGTTCACACTTCATTTCGTTTTCATGTTTTTCTTGGGGGAGCAGTGGATTTGTGTCACTGAGAAAATGATATGTGACCCAAGTTCAGCCCAAATATTTTCCGATTGCTTGGCTGAGGAGAAAAATCAGGGAACCACATCACAGATTCCAAATTGTTTTCCCTTCCTTTCCCCTTTTTCTGTTTCTAGACTTCCTGTAATCCTCCTCAGCTAGGAAACCACTACACTAGCCATTCAAAAAAAACTCTCATTCATACTCTCAATATTCTCAGTCTCAATATTCCCAGCTTTCTGACCAATCACACAATCTGTGTCGGGTCCCAATAGGTTACATAACCTGGGTGCACCCGGCGCAGTCCGACCATGTGGCGGATATGGGGCTGCTCTCAGCCGGGCCTTGGCATTCTCCAGTTACTCAGTCTGCAGGCGGACAGGTCCTTGTGTATCCCTTACACTTGCTTAGGCAGGCAGGAAGTTCCTGTTGACATGAATGAACTGGCCTTTCAATAATGCAGGAGGAGCTCAGGGGAGAACGGCTGAGGCTCTCCGAGGACCATTACCTCAGCAACTGTCCTGGTAAGGCGGGGGCCCAGAGGCTGTGCACTTGTGTGTCAGGAAGAGAGGAGGAAGCAGCAGAGTGTTTGTTTTATGTTGAGTGGATGCATTAGAGTGTGTGTGTGTGTGTGTGTGTTTGTGTGTGTTCTTGTATTTACTATCTTTGTGAGGACCGGATGTCCTCACAAGGATCGTAAGATGAGGATGAGCCTGTTAGGTTAGGTTAGGTTTGGTTAGGTTAGGTTTGGTTAGGTTAGGTTAGGTTAGGTTTGGTTAGGTTTGGTTAGGGTTAAGGGTTAAGGGTTAAGGGTTAAGGTCAGAATTTATGGAGCTTCTAGTGTGCTAACGGTATTATTATAGACTAGTCCAGTGATTCATTATTATTAAAAGATATATTTAAAAAACAATTTTTAAAGTGATGATCATTATTATTAAATTCACATTTAAATGACACAATTACTAAAATGTTAATAAAACATGTAAATTAGACGTGTCAATATAGATGTATTAATATTATTAATAATTCTGTTTCATTATTCTTTTCTTTCTACTATGAATACATTTCTGAATTGATTTTTAAAATGTTTTTTTAAAAAGGCATTTCAGCTTTACTTTCTGTTATTCCTTTTACTATTCATTTTCCACCTCACAATTCATTCGTTAACTGCTTCACCATTTACACTTTATGCTTGGGACGCATTTCATCATTATTCCAATCCTCACTGTAGTAAAGGATTTTAGTGCTTTTTATTGCTCTTATTTCTTTTCTGGCACTTTTGGCTCTGCTTTTTCTTGGCTTTGTTCTGATTGTTTTGACTTTTATTGTCTTTTATTGGCTTTGAATTATTTTTGCCAGATTTTATTACCTGTTTTACTTCCTTTTCTCTGTGAAGCACTTTGTTACTTTGTTCTGAAAACTTCTATATAGATAAAAATTTTATTATTTTTTATTATTATTTCAGGAGCCCTCATTGGTCAGACATTGCTGCATTAGCCGTTAGCCTTTATCTTACCATCAGCGATTAGCTTGCGAGCTATCAAGCTACTACTAGCACACTGAACAAATGCGAGTTTCTTAAAACGTCTTTGCAGTAAAATACATTTAGGTCATTGTAAGTCAGTAGGGTGAGATGATTTTGTTGATGGTTCCTTTGAAAAACTGGGCTTTGCTCAGTGTGCTAGTAGTCGCTAGTTAGCTCATGAGCTAATTGATAGTGGTAAACTAAAGTAATGGAAAAGCAGTAGACAAATGGAAAATTAACAGTAGTAAACACCATGTCATGATTTTAGCAATTTAAGACAGATTAATGAAGTGAAATTATTATTTGATAGATTTAAAGAACATTTGTACAGTTTTATTAATTGGATCACTTGCATGTGAATGTAATTGGTTGTTTTCTAAATGTATCTATTAATCAATCACTAATAATTAATCAATGAACAAGTCCATAATATGTTGGCACACTAAGAATTAGGATAAGTTTAAATCAAGGTACGGTTTAGGTGCATGTGTGTGTGTGTTGCATGCATGAAACCAGCTTATAAACAGTGCATTTCTGATCAGCCTAAATCAACAACATACTTCTTGCATCTTTCATCCTCATAAAACATTACTTTTCCTCGTGCTTTGCTAGGCCTTCACATCAAATGGACCTCATCCCAACAGGGCTATTGTAAACGCTCCTTGTTATTTGGCTAGACTAAACAAGTCAGACTACACAAACATTCCAGTTTAGCCATAAAAGCAGAGTCAAGCCTCTCCCCTCTTCTCAGCCTCCACACTACACTACACTACACAGCAGCTCTTTTGAAGTTGTCCCCCACAGCTCTCCACCATTAGCCAGCCTCCCATCTGCTGTGCCACAGCTACTTCATTACCGGCCTACCGCTGCTGCCATAATCAGAAGGAGTACGGCACGCTAACATAGCCTTGGCACTTGCTGAAGCAAACCCCCACCCTCCTATTCCAACTTCCCTTGATTAGCTGTTGGTTGTTGGCTTTTATTAACCTGAAACCTCCCCAAACCATATCCCTCCACTCCCCCTCCCAGCTCATAAAAGTACCAGCTAGGGGCCAAAGGAGACGCTGCCACGTTAGCTAGTTTGCTAGCTAGCCCATAATGCCTGGTTTATGCTTGTAATTTGGTTTATGATATAATTTGGCAGGAACAACTGGACACGATGGCCAGATTTGAGGGCGTGAACCACCTGGAGAGGTTTGCAGTTCCGTGTTTCAACTGGTCATTGAATTTTCCTAAAGCGGCACCAAAGCATGAAAAAGTTTGCGGACGGTACGTTTGCATTCATAAAAGAAAACTTGAACCAGGCCTTAGCCTGCTATGCCAGCCAGCCTACCATCCTAGCAATCCCCATGTTTGTGCTTTTATATGAGGGGTTGTGAACAGAAACAGCTCTCCTCTGGCTTCACCACTCCCCTCCCTCATTTACTGACTTCCTCTCTGGGTGGCAATAAAAAGAGCTTTATTCCTCATTATTCCTCTGGTTTGTTGTCGCTCCAGACTGGAGGGTCAGGTCGGGGTCAGTCGGGCCCTTTGTGTGCGCTGTCTCTGCTACTGTTGGAAACGATAGTAATGTATATTTTCAGTGACGACTGGGTGATTAGGGTTAGTGGCTCGCCTTTGATGTCGGTTTCAAGGGTGGGAAGTGTGGTGTATTTACACAGTGAAACAATGGGAGGATGTGAGTATATTTGATACTGAGAAAGTAAAGCGGTCATAGGAGAAAGCTGTGTGTAGCAATAAGCTTATGTCATTTTTATACATAAGGTCAATGTAGGGCTACTGCCTATCAAGTCTGACGGCAACCAGCAATAGTAAGCAAGTAAGCTATAAGTCAGTAAGTGTGTGTGTGTGTGTGTGTGTGTGTATCTATTTATCTATCTAAATAACTGTCTAACTGTAAAGGTGCTACAGTCCACATACACACACACACATGCAGGTACACACATAGATGCACAAAGATACATTACAAGTACTACACACATTGACACACACTCACATTCACACACACACACTTCTGCAGGCATACGTGGAGGCACGCACACACACACACACACACACAGGCACTATGAAACAGGATACTGTAAGTCCTTGGATCTCAGCCAACGTGAGACGATCTGAATGGTGATCACCTTGCACGTGATGATGTGGGCGTGCATTTCACGTGCACGCCCACATCATCACGTGCAACGTGTCGCTTTAATCTTCATGCATTTTGTCACAAGAACAAAACAGGAACTCGAGTCAGTTGTCAACAGTGTGTACATATCATTGGGATGAGTCCACAGTCGGTTGACATCGGGTCAAGAAAATCCATTCTAGGTCTCCATGAACTGTTGCGTGAATCCCCCAGAGGATCAGCTGCAACTGTCTTAAGGGTTTGTGTTCATTAGGCCGGCTCGGTGTGCTAAACACATGATTGTGATTGCTAAATGATTTGATGATAAACTGTCCTTTCCACTGAAAATATCGAAAGAATGAGGAAACAAAGCCAGCGCTGTGAAGAGAGGCTCCCGATGGACATGTATGGAATGATATTTCAGATGACTGCTGTTTTCAAACCTGCCTTCCCTCAAAATGATTCAGTTACTTTAAGCTGGAGAGCTGTGCTACTTCATACTTGATTGTGTACTTTTAGGCGACGGATAGCCTTCATACTCAAAACACTTCCAAACAAACTTATATGGTTCTTGGTTTTCTGTTGAATGAAGTTGAGAAGTTATTCAACTGCATGACGTCCTTAAAGGAGCCAGGCGGACCAGAGCGAATCTATTTACCTTAGATCTGTAATCTGACCGCCCTGCGACCCGGTGAGCTGAAGGCCCCTTGGTGACCCCGCTGGACAGGAAGTGGTGAGGAACCATGTGATGAATGGCGTCATAAACAAACCACATGCTCAGCACAGAGGTGTGAAGCGGCACACTTGGGTGACAGATGAGGAATAGCCAAAATGTGTGTGTGTGTGCATGAGGGTGCGCACCTTTTTGCATTTCGTCGTATATATTTTTGCACATTCTTCCCTGCAAATGAAGTACATTTTGAAAGACTGATAGGAGGCTGGAAAGCTTCTTAGCTTCTGTTAGAGACAGTAGTTTGCTCTAGGGAACAAGAGACCCAAAATAGGTTAAACAGCCTTCATGCGGTGGCGTCCCGGTGGCTCAGGGGCTGAGGTCCATCCTAGGACCTTTGTTGCATGTCATCCCACCTGTCTCCCCTCCTTCCTGTCTCTCTTCACTCTGCTCTGTCCAATAAAGCAGAAATGCCATAAAAACACTTTGGTGATTCATTACGAAAAGTTCAAAACTGTGCCCAAAAAAACGTGAGTAGATCTTCTCCTTGAATTTACAGAGATTAGATGTCTGGGGGAAGCTGCATGTGTGTGTGTGTGTGAGTGAGAGAGAGAGAACTAAGGGGTGAGAGAGAGTGGAAGAGGAGGAGGGTGTATTGCATTCGTCAACACCTCCCCCTACCCTTGGCATGAACTCCAGATCTCTGTAATATGGCAGCTGGCAGACCTTTCGGCAGCACATCACCAACCTGTCCACCTACACTCCACACATTCCACCACCTAGGCCCTCTCTTTCACCTCCTCCTCCACCTCCTCCTCCTCCTCCTCTTCCAGCCATGCTTCTCCAATGCTCTGCCTGGATTCACCCCAAAGCCTGTTTGTACAAACCAGAGACGCAATGACGCACAAACGCAGACTCACGTGCGAAGGCACTGACATATATATCATTGGCCGCGGCGTGACCCTGATAGGTAGTGCTCGCTGTTGTGATGAGTCGGGACTCTTTTGTCAGTCCACCTCTTCATTAGGGCGAGTAACAGAAGTGCTTTCACACTGAAGATCCCAATCCTGAACTGTGTTTGCTCTCTGAACTAGATTTTCAGGCTTTAGCTCTGAGCAAGGCAGATATCAAACGCTGGTAGGAGTCAATTCAAGATGCAAGATACAGTTTATTGTCCTGAGGGAATTTCAGTGTTGAAAATAGTAACACACATCTGAGGGAAACATAGAAAAGATTCAGTTAAATAGTCAGTCCAGTCAGTCTTTTTCCAACACAGAGCAGCATGTTACCAATCTGGTACCAGTCTATACTTGAGAGAGAGAATATGGTCATGGTCCCGGCTGTGCCTCTCCCTCATTCCTAGTGTTTCTGCTGTCTTTCCCTTCCTGGTGTTTCTTGTTGGTCCCCTGTTTGTTCTCTCTGTCTGTGTGTGTGTGGGCGTGGCGCTCCTGTTCGACTCCTCCCATCAATCCACCTGCACACCTGCGACCCATCCACTCATCAACCAAATCCTACACACACCTGACACAAAGAATCAATAATGGCACATATGACATGAATCGCATCCATATCTGCCTTTAGATTTATGCAACAGCACATTGCAAAGAATGAAAAGCACACAGAGTACAACCTTGTCCTCGTTTTGCTTGGAAGGTGCAGGCCAGTCGTCTGTTTTGACATTTTCACAACATTAATCTGAGTCTCCACAACATGTGTTACACAATGGGGAGGCTGTGACCTGGGGCTAATCCAGACAAGAATGTAGACAGATGTATTAACAGTAGGAGGGAATGTACTTGGCGTGGTGGTATACGTACTCTAAACAAGAACAGAGGTTCTGCTGAGTTTACATGGACACCCAACCGGCCTTTGAGCCTGGGGGTGGAAGAAATTAGATTTTTTATTTTTTTAGAGTTTAAATTCAGCTGAAGTTAATTCTTCCTTTTATATTTTAACAAGACATTTTATTTTGTAGGACAGTTGCAAGACCAAACAATCCCTTTCTCCTGAGCTTTTATTTTTCATTTCTTTTCCTAGCACCTCTATCGTACATAATCATCACACTCATATTTGGTAACATCTTTTGTCAGGGCGCCGTAGTTTTGACCCTTGAACTCCTTACAATTGGTTGCTTGCAAATCAGTAGATCCAGGAATTTAAGCTTCTTCTACTGATTCATTGCAAGTGGCTCTGGATAAGAGCTTCAGCAACAGGCCTTAGTTGTAAAATGTGTATCATATAACACTGGAGTCAGGGAAGAGGCTTGTAGGTTGAGGAATGTATGCATGTGCCACTGAGACACCATATACTTAAATCCTCATAAGGGAGGCATTTATAACCCTGTCACATAAACTTCAAGAGACCAGACCCCATTCAGCTCCCCTCAACCACGACAGAGCCGCCACCACCCTTTATCTGCCCATCTCCCCCCCTCTCTTTCTTTGAGCCATGCTCAAAGCCGACCTCTTAACCCCACGGTGAACCCTGCTGCCCCCGCCACCGACGGGCTGAATGGACCACAGGAAAAAACACAGCCTCGCAACCTGCAGGAAGCCGCCGACCTTTAACCCCGCCGCCTCCCTTTAGGGCCGCGCCGAAGCCAGGGGGTTTTCTTAACACATGAGGTGACGCTTTTCCACACCATTCCACACTGGGGGATTCTCATCAGCACCTCTGTGTTACTCTCTGCTCACACAGGACCTCTGGCAGCGGTGACGCAATGAGCTGATACACTTTAACAAGGAAGCACTCGGTCGCCATTTTCCATAGAGGGCCATTTAGAAAGTCTTACATTTTTACATGGAAATCGTGGTTGGTTACCTGCCAAACTAGCTGGAAGAGTCTCTAGATAGCCAGTGGTGCAATGGTTAACACGTCTGACTGAAATTCAAAAGATTCCACGATCAACTCTTGGCTGGCTTGTGAAAGTTTTTGGTAGCCATGATTGCCTAGTGGTTGGTGAGGAGGTCTGGCGTTCGATCCTCTGTGAGGCCATACCTGCCAAAGTATCCCTGAGCAAGATCCTCTACTGGTTCCAGGGACGCTGCACTGGCTGATCCTACTCCCCAACCAGAGGGTGAAAAGAGAATATCCCACCTGGGAGAAGAATAAAGTATATCAAATCAAATCAATTGAACCAGCATGTGGCTGGAGCTTATTTGATGCCCTCATGATACTGCATGAGAAAAGACAAACTGTAGGTTTCAGGTAGAGGCCTGAACAGAACATGATCTCTCGCTAGGTGAAAGAATTTGTCTGAAAGTTTGCTCTTGATGGACATATTTTGATTGCATTATCACACGCTATGCAATTAGAAATTTGTTTCTTCATTTCCCTCTGAGACACACATGCATGTACACTTTGGTTTTTGTGGTGGTTGAACCTCTGGCCTGCTGGTTACTGAACAACCTCCCTAACCAGCAGGCTACTCTACCGTCGCTAGCACAGTAGCCTGGACAGGTTCATATGAGTAAAAGGCTTGCTGGAACAGCTAGTCAAATTCTTTGCACAGCAGTCCCCACTGACTGTAATTGGTCTAAAGTATCACATGACTGGTTGTGCTACCTTGTGCAACACAACCAATCCAATGTAACTTTTCAAAATGAATCATTGGAGACCATTATAACTGATCGGACGGTTTCTAAAACCTCATATTCCCTCAGCCACCATTATTGTTCTTGAGTTGAGTTTTTGTCACCACTATTATTCCTACATTTACAATATGATGTCATGGTTTCCTAAGTTATAGTTACCGCTTTCATCCTCATGCGCCCCCACTGGCATGAAGTATAAATAACTAAACAATACAAAGCCGCAGCGAGTTTACACACATTTCCGGGATGTGTTCAAGTGTGTTCCTATTTCAGGCAAGTTTGGCTTCAAGTATACTGCAGCCTTCAAGCTGCGTGGGAAATTGAGAAATTGCCTTCTGCGTATCGTTCAATACTAACGACAGAATACCTGCTTCATTCAATGTTCACGCCTTTAGCCAAATCCAGAGCTTTGAAAGGCAGGTTATTGTTTTGGACATGCACTTGCTGCGGCGGGGATCGAACCCTCGACCTTCCAGGTCACCGTACCGTCTTTCCAAACACTAAACCACTTGCTATCTTTTCATTCACAAATGTCCCCCACTCTCCGATAATCTCTTTAACTCTCACTCGGTTGTTCTCCCATTCTTATTTAACTTTCTCTCACACTCGCACACGTAAATACAAAAAACAACAGAGGAAAGCAAGGCTCCTCCCAGAGGAGCAGGCGAGGGAGGAGGAGGAGGAGGGAAGGAGGAGGAAGGAGGTGGAAGGAATGGAAAAATAGGGATTACTGCCCTGCATTGTCCTACTGCTAATCCCTCCTCTAATTCACACAAAACATTTGACACCTTTCAATGACCGAGCCCAACGCTTCCAGTGACACACACACACACACACACACACACCTGCAACCGCACACACAGGCGCACGTATACACACTCGTGCAGACATATTCAATGCCCTCTATCCCCTCTGCTTCTCAGACGGTATGAAATCTGCCCTTCATTTGACGTGGGGGCACTTGTCTGTTACCCCCCCCACACACACACACTTTCTCCTTCCTCCTCACTTTCATCCATTCTCCATGGGTCCGCCTTCCTCTGGGGCCCCACTAGGCCTTTGTACAGATCGATGGCCTGTGGCTGTAGTGTGGCTGTAACTCCCAGCCATTCCTAATGAGTGATTCCAGTTTTCCTGCTTTCTGTTCTGCTAATGTCAAAGTGAATGCTTCTTCTTGTGTGGCTGACCAACCCATGACCTTCAAGTCCTGACTGACTTCTAAACCCTGAAACCGTCATTCATCAAAGGCGTTTCCTATATTTATGGAGTGCTATCGGTGCACCACAGCGATATGTAGAGTCTGATGTTCATAGTCTGTTATTCCTTTGTGCTGTATGTTGTCCTGGAACCGTGTGCATGTACTGCCAAACTCCACATTTGAGGTTTCATTTCAAAATAAGATGCACACCCTTTGAAAAGATGGTGAAACCTACTCTACGAAATGACTGATAGCAAAAGAAATTGAAACAGATTATTAGCTTGGTTGACAAACTGACATTGTAAAGATACTGAACGGAAAACTTTTGTCCAAAATGTATGTAGCCTACAGCGTTTTGAAATACC
>OOFE01045137.1:0-10464 GCA_900323365.1 Monocentris japonica | reverse complement strand
TTTGGAGGGGTGTCCCAATACTTTTGGCAATATAGTGTATCAGAAACACAGTAGGAAATTCAAAGGCCCAAACACAAACTATCAATACTCGACTAAGATTAATACAATATAATTGGATAATGAGAACGTACATTACCCCGGTGAAGTTAAATAAATTTGATCCTAATATTCCTGACCAATGTTATAAGTGCAATACTTATCAAGGCACTTTGTATCACTGCTTGTGGGAATGTGGAGAGATTCAAATGTTTTGGAGTTCGGTGATACATTATATCTCTCAAATTACCTCTTCTCCATTACCTCTAAGTCCTAAACTGTGTATACTAGGCATTTATCCAGACAATTGTTCTCTATCTAATAGAGAAAGAAAAATGGTTGACCTATGTCTACTACAAGCCAGGCTCTTGAGAAACTCACTTATATAGTTAGGAAGAAAGCTTCTGAATTTTATAACATTTGGGAGATGTTTTTGGAATTTGTAAAAAATGGTGACATTGAAGAGGCACTGGAAGTGTGAAGTTACAGTGAAAATAACTAATCTATTGTGAGGAATGTGTGCTGTACACTGATCTATGTTGTGAATTGTATTCTTACTTTATTTTATTTATCTATTTATTTTTCTTTCTATTCATTTTGTTTATTTATTTACATAATTTTTCTTTCCATTGTAAATTTTGGTCCTTTTTAACCTGATTATCAGCTAATTTATAATTTTTATGTGATATTTATTTTATTATTATTATAATTATATACTGCCATTATGATTAATGTATAAAATGAATAAATAAAAATCATGATGCATCAGAATTTTCTTTTCTTTTTTTTTTTACCCAGTTGTCCCTTCTAATACAGCGGAAAGAAATTATGATACCAATGGTAATAGTAATCAATGATTGTTGTTGACATCAAAATGTACCCATGATGCTGTGCAAGTCTGAAAACCCAGAATGAAAGCAGTAAGAAACCTTAACCAGGTTTCTCATAATTGGAGTTTGAGCTCACCGGGTTATTCTAACCCAGTTATGATGTTTACATGTGTCGACCCAAGGTTAGGTTACTGAGTAACTGGGTTAAAAAGGCAATTCTCTAGACAGGGAAACATCAATGCTGATTAGTTCCTCCTCTCTGTCAATCAGTGAAATCTGCTGCTGTAGAGTTTGGTTGGCATGAAAACCTGGAGACTCTTCCATGGCACAGAACTAGACCCCACTGGCTTAGAGGAACATTGCCCTTGAACAGTGAATTATAAAATAACCAATCTGAAAATCTTCACAAGCTATAGTCTACAAGATTGTCAGAATCAGAATCAGCTTTATTCGCCAAGTATGTGTACACATACAAGGAATTTGACTCCTGATAAAGTAGCATTATGCATACCAGTCTGGCAACTATATCAATTGCTTTGTCAGGCATGTACCTGGTTGTTATTACAAAGAAGAAGAAGGTGGGTGATCTGCTGGGCCACACTGTGTGGAAGGCCCTGGACTTCGATGTGATCTCTTATAAGAAGACAGTGTTACACCTGACAGACAACCAGGTAGGCCATCCACCTGTTACCATTATGGCTCCTGACTGTACGGCAAATAGAGATTCTACTACAAGGCTTTCTTATTACAACAGAGCTATACATGCTATGACTCTAGAGACATTTTGAGACCTTAATTTTCATTTAAGGTAATTTTCTTGCAAAAAAAATCCAAGTATTCTATGTTTCCCCCATTTCTTTACAGAAATACAACGTGAAGAAAATAAAATGTCATTGCAGGTTTTACAGACAGGTTTTTATGTAGCTGTGGTCAAAGAGGATCCTCCATATTAGAGATGGATGAGTCTGATTGGCTGATATCCGGTTTTTAATAGAAGCCCAATATCTGCTCAATACATTGGTTTACCCTAGTCTGAATAGAGGAGAGCAGAGACTTGAAAGCGGAACAAAATGTGCTTTCAACCAGCATCGTGCCGCTAGGCTGCTACAAAATATGCAATACAATATTTGTTTTAATACATGGTTTACTGACTAGTTAAATTTAACATTCTAGTGCCGATCTCTTTTTTTTTTTTTTTTTGCCTTTTCCTCCTATATACACTATATGGCCAAAGGTCAGTGGACACCTGACCATCACACCTATATGAGCTTGCTTGACATCCCATTCTAAAACCATGGGCATGAATATGGAGCTGGACCCCCCTTTGCGGCTCAAACAGCCGCCACTCTTCTGCGAAGACTTTCCACAAGCTTTTGGAGTGTGTCTGTGGGAATTTGTGCCCATTCAGCCAAAAGAGCATTTGTGAGGTCAGGCAGTGATGTTGGACGAGAAGACCTGGCTCGCAATCGGCATTCTAATTCCTCCCAAAGGTGTTCAATGGGGTTGAGGTCAGGGCTCTGTGCAGGCCAATCGAGTTCCTCCACACCAAACCTTTCTAACCATGTCTTTATGGACCTTTCTTTGTGCACAGGGGCACCGTCATGCTGGAACAGCAAAGGGCCTTCCCCAAACTGTTGCCACAAAGTTGGAAGCGCCCAATTGGCTAAAATGTCTTTGTATCCTGTAGCATTCAGATTACCCTTCACTGGAACTAAGGGGCCAAGTCCAAACCCTGAAAAACTGCCCCAGACCATTATCCCTCCTCCACCAAACTTCACAGTAGGCACTATGCATTCTGGTAGGTAGCGTTCTCCTGGCATCTGCAGATTCATCCATCAGACTGCCAGATAGTGAAGCATGATTCAACACTCCAAAGAACACGTTTCCACTGCTCCAGAGTCCAGTTGCGGCGAGCTTTACACCATGCCAGCCGACGCTTGGCATTGCGCATGGTGATGTGAGGCTTGCGTGCAGCTGCTCGGCCATGGAAACCCATTTCATGAAGCTCCCTATGCACAGTTCTTGTGCTGATGTTGCTTCCAGAGGCAATTTGGAACTCTGTAGTGAGTGCTGCAACAGATGATTGGCATTGACAGATCGTTGGCAGCGCCCTGTGAGATTGCGTGGTCTACCACTTTGTGGCTGAGCTGGTGTTGCTCCTAGGCGCTTCCACTTCACAATAATAGCCCTTACAGTTGACACACATCTAGTAGGGCAGAAATTTCACGAACTGACTTGTGGCAAAGGTGGCATCCTATGGTAGTGCCACGTTTAAAGTCACTGAGCTCTTTACGACCCATTCTAAATGTTTGTCTATGGAGATTTTAAGGCTATGTGCTGGATTTTATGATTTTATGCACCTATTAGCAATGGGTGTGGCTGAAACACCTGAACCCAATAATTAGTAGGGGTGTCCACTGACTTAGTGTATTTCCAAATATACCACTTTGTAGACTCCCCCATCCATAGTGACTTGCAGAATCTTAAGGGCATACATTGTTAATGTTCCCAACAGAAATAAAGCCCCACTGTTGTTGAACACTTTATACTACTGTTACAACCCTACACTACTACAAGGGGCATAATACTACATACTGAGTCCCATATGACCACCCTACTCCAGTCAGTGTTTTAATCTCCCCTTTCTCCTCTTAGATGCAAGATAACAAGGCTTTCCTGTCCATGATGAACAACGTGCTTCATACAGATGGCTTCTACTTCGCCACAGACTACGACCTGACACACACCCTGCAGCGCCTGGCCAACACCAGCCCTGAGTTTCAAGAGATGAGCCTGCTGGAAAGGGTGAGGGAATAGCCTTCATTTACACAAAGTCACAAAGATGAAATAAAATGTTAGAAATTAGGAAAAAAGAATAAAATAGAGCAAATGAAAGATAATTAAAACAAGATTAACACGTGAAAGCTATCATGGTGCTAGTTATATGCTTGCCAGCTGTGATTATGTGATGAAATCAAATCACCAAAGATTGCTCACTACTACAACTACTACTGCTAACATACACTTATCTAGGCCTGCTACAAGGGATGTGCCAAAACAATTGACTAGTCGTTGTGAGGATGTGCGTCGATCTTTGTATTATTATTGTTTGTCAAAACCTAATTTTTTGTCAAAACCTAATGTCATTTTATGTCCAGTATTGATCTTGGGATGTTACCATCCACGAAGTGACATTGCACCTGCTGCTAGTGCAGTCTATATATTCAACAAGTCACGTAATCATACATCAACGGGTGGAAAAGATTCCCTCAGATGAGCATTGAAAAGTAGAAAAGGGATGCCCTACTACCACAAATAAAGTTCTGAGCTAAGGGAAACACTGCTGTTAATTATCACCTTTGGGTTTAGAGCTAAAGGCCCACTTCCTCACAGGTTGAGTGATAGTGGTAGTGGTTGTTTCTTTCTAAATATACCAGCCAATTTCACTATTTTACCAGCAATGTTCCAAAGTACAGTGTTGTGGAATTTCCAGACGATTACAAGTTACCTGGTAGATTATTAAACCTGCCAGCCTCAGACAAACTTTACCAGGATTTGGCTGGTGGCTGTAATTTTTCACTCTGACTATAGTATTTTTTATTTGAACTCTTTTATATAAGACTTGTGTATTAACAGAGGATAATTCTACTTCTAGGCAGATCAACGGTTTGTCTGGAATGGTCATCTCCTGAGGGAATTCATTGCACAGCCAGAGGTGAAAAGAAACATTTGATTTCATGACAGTGGTATAAAAAATTCATAATAACACAGCAACACGATAAAGCAATTCATCATTGAACACTGGTCTCTTCCTGCAGTTACACAAGTTTGTTTATCCAGTTGTTCACGGCTGTATCCTTTCCCACTGCTATTCTGTTCTGACTGGCACTGCTAATCATTTTTCACCTCATAAGGAGGAAAGTATTATTGTAGTATATCAGTCCGAAATCTGTCATGTCATGTTCACATCTTGGGTTTCCAGTGTAAAACCTTGTTGGTGAAATTGCACTGATAACATTACTTTAGTATGTCCTCTTTTGTGTTTGTGTTAAAACTGTGGATATTTCAATTTTCCTGTGGACCTTTTTTTTTTCTACATTGTTATTTTCTTTCTTTGGCCACATTTGTTACTTTTCCTGCTTAGTCCATGAGGCTATATCACACTGAGCTGCAGTATTAAAGGATGGATTTTCTTCCTGAGCCACTAGAGAGCGTCATAGACTAATAGGAGTGGTGACTGTAGTGCAGCGACCACTGCTATCCTTCCAATGTGCAGAATGTCAGATAGATGCCATAGAATTTAGTTAAATGAAGGTTTTGCTGGTGTAAATAGAGAGTGTAGACAGATTGAAGACAGAATACATTTTTCACTGCCTTGGATTTATTTATTGTCAGCATTCTGGTGAAAAATAGTCCACCTGCAAATCATTTTACCGCCATGTTACTATAAGTATGATTTGACATCGTGCCAGTTTTATTTCCTCCTTCCGTTAATAGACATCGTTCCTCTCTCTGTATTTAACAGCAGCCAACATGGTTTTTATTTATCTAATCAGACCTTAATGGGTTTATTTTTATATTTATGATACATATATGATACATATATTTATGTGTTTATTATTGGTGTAAAGAGAGTATTGTTTTTATTACTGACGAAAATGATTATGAAGTGCCCATGAAATGTAAAAAAAGTCTAGCAGCAGTCTATATAGCATGGTATCCTGCCTGTTCCACTTCACTACTTTTGATTCCTTAACTCGCATGTCGACCAGTCATCACCATGAAGTCATGCTGCATCAATGGAAAGGTCTTTGAATGGAATATTATCTCAAGGAGGAGCTGTTTCAGAGCCGGTGTTCGCTACTATGTCCGAGGTAATGCTACTATTCACGTACTAGCCGCTTATGAGCAAACTGTCTGCATCAGTGAGGCTTTTTAGCCGCTCGATAAAGTCAAATTGTAAAATAGTGTTTTTGTCTTCAGGCATTGATTCCGAGGGCCACGCTGCTAACTTTGTGGAAACAGAGCAGATAGTGCAGTACAACAGCAGTAAGGCCTCATTTGTACAGGTGAGCCAAAACACTAATGATGCATTCCAGAGACATTGGAAAGTCGGAAATTCCGACTTCCTTCCAATAGTTCTGAGTTTCAGTTATCGGATGTCATGTCAACATGGCAACATACACAGGAAATGCTACACAGCATTACTTTTTACATGTTTGTAATTCTCAAAATACACTTATATTATATATTTTCAGAATTGCATGACTCGAAATGTATTGCATGAATAAAGTAAGTTGCTCATACAGTTGCTAATGGTCTATGCTACCTAACTACCTAACTTTGCCAAATATCATTGACATAACATCAGGTGTTACATTGAGAACAGTAATTTACAGTGGGCAAATTAAATCTCATGGCCGTCCATGTTTCTCCCCTGTTTTTTTTTTTCTAAGTTGGACCACTAGAACACACAGTTGTTGTAACCAGAAGGGAATTCCCCTCTACCGACTCAGACCACATTTAGAGAGAAGAACGAGGGCCCTCATTTGGTAGATGTGTAATATAGTACCGCCCTTCAGAGTCAGTGGTCTAAACCTGCAGGATCAGCACTGTGCGTCAATATGTATAAGTTATGTCACACCCTAAATGCTGGTAGTTTTCCATAATACTGCTAAAGTCCTCTTATGAAAGTTTGATTGCATGTTTTCTGGGAGGTAACTACATACATAGTGTAGATAATGGTTGAATGGATGAATGACAGAGGGATAAATGGTACATTTATGCATGCAGTAAATGGCTATTTATTAGGTTTGATTCCATTTTTTTATTCACAGACTCGAGGCTCGATCCCCTTCTACTGGTCCCAAAGGCCCAATCTGAAGTACAAACCAAAACCGCAGATTAGCAAAACAGTCAATCATGTAAGATGTTTTTATACTTACCTTCAACAAAATGAAGTCATTTTTTGTATTTGTATTCTCATTAAGTTTCTCATTTCTCTTTCATGAATTACAGTTTTTCTCTTCTTTATTTTTTAATTATATAGATGGATGGTTTCCAGAGGCATTTTGACTCCCAGATTATTCTCTATGGAAGACAAGTGATTTTGAATTTGGTAAGATTAAAAACAGTCTTTCATTATTACATCTGGAAGGAGATTATTTGTTGGTTCCATTACTTCTGCGTAGGGCTGGGCAGCATCACAATATATTTTTCATTTCGGACAGTAACGGCATACGGTATATCATGGCAGGGTTTCCCACAGTGGGACACATTAGCAAGAACTGTCAGCCACCTTGGCAGAGAAATTGAATGGTATGGTCAAATCCGTATCACAGCAAGAATTTCTTCCAGTGTACCGTGAATACCATTATACCGCCCACCCCTACTTTTGTGTCATGAAAACAAATGGACCGACTGGAGATTGATGTCTGCCACCTTTTTCGAATTTGGTATGTTAGTCCTTTTACACTCTTCAATGGCAGGATGGACTAGCTGTTCAGCTGGATGGCTTGCTTGGTAGCCTCGCTAGGTAGCTAAAGCCTAGGTCAAACTTTACGATTTTAATGCTGATTCTAAGCCTAACTGGTCCATCCCTACCGTCAGGTTGAGTCGGGGCCTGGAGGCAAAGGGGTAGAAAAAGAGAATGAACTGGAAGAGAATTTGAAATGTAAAAGTAAATTAGCTTCTGTACCATGGAGCAAGAAATGATGGAACACCTATTTAGTGATTGTATTTGCAGTGAACTTTTCTAGATGAATGGGAATGGCTTTTGAATGATCCCTCCTCTTAATATGTGTGATTCCGTCTTTGTCCTGTTGCGTAGTGTGAACATCTTACCAAGACTTGAACAGTCTTGTAGTCTGACCTAGGCTTAACTTGCTGATGACCAAAATGCTATTGTCACAGAAAATACTTGAAATAAATGTATCCAGACCAATAGAAAATAAACACCGAGGGCATCCTGGTGGCTCTGTTGGAAGTTGTATATCGTATACAGCTCTGGCCAAGATTATTGCCACCCTTGCATTTTAATTTTTTTAATATATGCTGAAATAATTAGAAATTGAAACTTTCAGTCTTCACAGGTTTATTTGTTTTATTTATCAGCACATGATTAAACTATGAGAATACAAATCTAAAAAAAAAAAAAAAACATTTCTTATGGCTTTAAAATTGAAAAGTGTCTATGGCCATGACTATTGGTGCCCTTTTCTAATACTTAGTTGCACAGCCTTTGGCAATGATGACGCTTCTAAATGATTCTTGTAAGCATCAATAAGCTTCCTGCACCTTTCTGCTGGCAGTTTCTCACACTATTCAATTACAACCCGCTCCAGTTCTTCAATATTTGAAGGATTCTTTTGACCATCTTCTTCAGGTCTTGCCATATGTTCTTAATGGGATTGAGATCAGGACTCATCGCTGGCCACTCTACAACAGTCCTACCTTTTCTTTTGAACCATTCCTGGGTGCTGTTGGATGTGTGTTTTGGGTCATTGCCCTGCTGGAGGACCCTTGACCCAACCTTTGATTGACACCCAGCTTTCTGACACTGGGTAGCACATTTCCCCCCAAATACCTTGGTAACCTTCTGATTTCATGATGCATTTCATACGTTTAAGACGTCTAGTACCTGAGGCAGCAAAGCAGCCCCACAGCATTTTGGAACCTCCACCATATTTGACTTTAGGTAGGGTGTTCTTTTCTTTAAATACATCATTTCATCGTCTGTAAACAAAGTGCTGATCTGCATTGCAAGGGTTTGTACAGGTGGGTCTTGGCGGACCTCAATAGGGCCTTCATGTGTTTCTATTTCAGCAGTGGGGTCTTCCGTGGCCTCTGACTGTAAAGCCCTCCTTGGTTCAGTGTCTGATGTATCTAGAGGATCTTTGGATGTCATGCGAGGTGTTTTTTCACGCCAACCTTCGACAGCATCTCAGATCAATTTTCCTCTTACCACCACGTCCTGGGAGATTGTTAACAATTCCATGAGCAGCAAACTTCTAAATAACATTGTGAACTGTGGAAACAGGAATACCAAGGTTTCAAGAGATGGCCTTATAGCTTAGTGATCGCCTATGTTTGGTGATAATAGTTTTTGTAACATCCTCAGACAGCTCTTTTTTCATCATCATTTTCACAGACAACGCAAAAGACTGTTTTATCACCTTAAAATGGATAATTGGTTCATTTAGACCATGTGGGCACCTGCAATCTGTCACAAGTGAGTTACATTATACGGTAAATGAAAATTATTTCCTCCAGCAAAATCAATTTAGCAAAATCAATTTGAATTGTTCTAAAGGGTGGCCAATTTCACTTTTGAAACCATTAAACATGTTTGATCAAGTGCTGATTTAAATGGATAGATGAATGTGTGAAGACCGTAAGTTGTTTCAATTTCCAATTATTTCAGAAGATATTGTCCATAATCTGCATAAAATGTAAGATGCGTGTGTATGAGAAGTGTTTTTTGAATTTGTTTTCATCCTTTTCCCACAGATTAATCAAAAAGGCTCAGAGAAGCCTTTGGAGCTTGTATTTGACAAGATGGTGACCAGTTTGGCTAACGGCATGATCAAGTAAGGAGACAATCTACTCTCTTCCTCTCTGAGCCCTGTATGAGTTGACCCTTCGCTTGGTTTGGTTCATATGATTTCTGGTAAACACTTGCTCTCTCCTCAGGTACATAGCGTTTGATTTTCATAAGGAGTGCAGTCGGATGAGGTGGCACCGCCTGAAGATCTTGGTAGACATGGTTGCGGAGCTGCAAGATGAATTTGGGTCTGTTTCTTTTGCATATTGTGTGAGTTCCTGTACATCAGGCTTTGTATTCCACTGTGTTAGTGGTAATGGTGTGTTTTGGGATGCAGTTACTTTCTAGTGGATGCGGATGGGAAGGTGCTATTGCAGCAGGAGGGGACGTTTCGTAGCAACTGTATGGACTGTCTGGACCGAACCAACGTCATCCAGAGCCTGCTGGCCCGATGCTCACTGCAGTCACAGTTACAGGTAGGATGCTTGTTCTCTGCCATTTTCTCCTCACTTTATTCACATCATACAGTTAGATCAATGTATCAATTTTCCAATGTTTCAAATTATTTCAGAATATACACTCACTGGCCACTTTATTAGGTACACCTTGCTAGTACCGGGTTGGACCCCCTTTTGCCTTCAAAACTGCCTTAATTCTTCGTGGCATACTTTCAACAAGGTGTTGGAATCATTCCTCAGAGATTTTGGTCCATATTGACATGATAGCATCACGCAGTTGCTGCAGATTTGTCGGCTGCACATCCATGATGCGAATCTCCCGTTCCACCACATCCCAAAGGTGCTCTATTGGATTGAGATCTGGTGACTGTGGAGGCTATTGGAGTACAGTGAACTCATTGTCATGTTCAAGAAACCAGTTTGAGATGATTTGAGCTTTGTGACATGGTGCATTATCCTGCTGGAAGTAGCCATCAGAAGATGGGTACACTGTGGTCATAAAGGGATGGACATGGTCAGCAACAATACTCAGGTAGGCTGTGGCATTTAAACGATGCTCAATTGGTACTAAGGGGCCCAAAGTGTGCCAAGAAAATAT
>OOFE01045136.1:0-11505 GCA_900323365.1 Monocentris japonica | reverse complement strand
TCCTGGTGCCATCTCTTCTCCAGGTAAATGACGCACACACACCCGGCCGTCCACATGATGTAAAAGAAAACATGATTCATCAGACCAGGCCACCTTCTTCCATTGCTCCATGGTCCAGTTCTGACGCTCACGTGTCCATTGTAGGCGCGTTCGGTGGTGGACAGGGGTCAGCATGGGCACTCTGACCGGTCTGCAGCTACACAGCCCCATACACAGCAAGCTGCGATGCACTGTGTGTTCTAACACCTTTCTATCATAGCCAGCATTAACTTTTTCAGCAATTTGTGCTATAGTAGCTCTTCTGTGGGATCGGACCAGACGGGTTAGCCTTCGCTCCCCACGCGCATCAATGAGCCTTGGGCGCCCATGACCCTGTCACCGGTTCACCGGTTGTCCTTCCTTGGACCACTTTTGGTAGGTACTAACCACTGCATACCGGGAACACCCCACAAGACCTGCCGGTTTGGAGATGCTCTGACCCAGTCGTCTAGCCATCACAATTTGTCAAAGTCGCCCATTTTTCCTGCTTCCAACACATCAACTTCAAGAACTGACGGTTCACTTGCTTCCCAATATGTCCCACCCCTTGACAGGTGCCATTGTAACGAGATAATCAATGTTATTCACTTCACCTGTCAGTGATTTTAATGTTGTGGCTGATCGGTGTATGTGCTCTGTAACAAGCAGAAAGCCCAGCACATTTTGGGTGACTCCTCACGTCGCCTTTTCGCTGAATTTGACAGGCTCCACTCTGGGAGGTACTTCACGACACCCAAGGCCACAAAGAACATATTTAAGAATTCTTTTATCCCACATGCAATTTCCCTGATGAATGAAATTTTAATCCCTGCTTGACACTTTAATAATTATTAGTGTCCTGCATCGTCTGTTTGTGTCTATGATGATGATTGTTGTTTTTAATGCAGCCATGGTGAAGCCAAAGACAATTTTCCAGAAATGGATAATACAGTTTATCTATTCTATTCTGTAAGCATGCACATACATTAACACATGCAGACACACACACACTTTGTTGTTGTTTTGTTTTTATTGTTTGCTACTCTGTATCGGTGATTAATATAACAGAATAGTGATCTAACCCAAAAAGCCAAATCATGAAATCCTTTACATTTGCTGTTCAAAACACCTGGTGTCAGGTAGGTCTTTCTTGGAAAAAAATCTATCCTCTGGCACACAGGAAATGTTGCGTTTTATGTTTCCAGCAGCAGCAACAGTGCTATGTTTGGAATGAATAGAAGGAGAACTGGGTCGTTGGCTTGAGCAGTGATAGCAAACAAAAGAGCCTACCGAACCTACAGTAACTCAAACTTCATCAATAGAAAGTCCAAGGGAAAAGACATCACAAGACTGAACACACTTTGATTGACAAGTGATTTCTGGGAAGTGCAGTTATGCCACAGCAATGCCTGCTTAGCACCAAAGATGTTGCCAAAATCCAAATTAGGGATTACCGCTGTAATTATTCTCTACATTTGCTCTTTAGTATTTTTTATCTTTTTACTTCTTCATTCATTGCTCACATTTGTATTTATTGCACGTTTTTATCTATTATTGTCATTATCATTATACTATTATTATGACTTCTATAATATTCCCGAAAACAGATGCAAATAATATATAAACGCAGAAAACATTTTTAATACTGAAAATGAAGTTGCATCTTTCCAAACCTATGGTTGGCGCTGTGTAAAATAGAGCGACAGACCTCACACAGAAGCTCCACTCTTTAGTGAAGTTTCCTCTGCTACTCATATCTGCCCTCTTTCCATTGGCTGATTTCCGGCCACTTCCTTGTACGTCACTCGTTGGTACAGTTTGGTTTCAGAGACAGACTCAAACACAGGTGCTTTTGCTCGGCATATCGGTCAGTCTGCAGCATATATTCATTCGGTGAGACATGGCCCAGTGTACCGAGCCTTCCAGCTCCGTAGTGAACGGAGAGCAGAAGGAGAGGAAGGTGGCTCTCATCACCGGCATCACTGGACAGGTAACAGTAACGTTAGCTCCGTCAGCATTCACAGTTTCCGTAAATGACTCGCTCCGCGGATTGGATGGCGATAAAGCCACAAAGCTTAGTGTTGATCACTTTCCGTTTACCATTTTTGTGTTAGAAAAATCATTGGTTATCCACCTGGGCTCTTTTTTTGTCATAACTCCGTGACCTGTACTGATGTCCCTCTGGATGTTACACATATAAATTAAGCTAAATAGGCCTAATAAGTTTTACTGTTCCCTGAAACTTTCCTGTCTTTAGAAACATAAAGATAGAAACATAAAGAACTACACCCACCAAGATTTGAGGACCACTGAGACAGGCCATAGATAATCCACAGTTGTTGTTTTCTGCCAATCCTCTTGTCACATGAAGGGTAAATTGACCAATTTCCAATACTGAAATACAAACTGTCCTAAACAGCAGCGAGTGAGTGCATCATCCAGAGGAAGCTGGACTCACCAACGTTAGATCTTTGCCTCTCCTGTCTCTTTGGTATCCTTTGGTATAAAGTGATCACACACCAGCGAGGTTGGTAACCATGAGCATGCTGTGTGGCATTTACTGATGTCATGTTGCATGACTTCTCGGTATTGAAGTTACATTTTTTTTTAGTTATGTCTTGCTGCCATTTGGAGCTGCCGATGTCCGAACTTTCCCAGTGCATCTTTACTCTGTGCCACTTGTTTTTGTTACTGTTACCATCTATTCACACCACTGCAGATAATTTTGCCCATCTCCAATGCTTCAAATATTGCAGGTTATGCCCCATGTTTGCTACCAGCTAGGCAAAACCTGTTTGACTTGAACTGTAGGCTCTACTATCATGTAACCATTGTTTGTTGGAATTTATTGTTTATTACCCTGCAGGTTGGGCAATTCTGTCTCGATTTCTTTGGGCAAGGGAAGTACCCATTCTTGATTTTATCATCACCCGCCCAAGATCCTGCCACTCAAGCGGAAGTAGGATCTTTATACCTACAAGTTACACAAAAAACCCTTTTGGTTTACCTCAGGTCATAACAAGGTGGTAGGAGAGAAACAGATAACTTGGAGTCTCTCAATGTCAGGCCCAAGCTCATGGTGACACAGTGGTTAGCACTGTTGTCTCGCAGCATTTTTTCTGTGTCCTGGTTTTGAATCTTGGCCCTGGTCCTTTTTGTTCTCTTTCTGTTCTCCCTATATTTGTGTGGGTGCTCCAGTTTCCTCCCACAGTCTTGGGAAAGCAAGTTGGGTGAACTCTAAATTGCCCATAGCTGTGAATGTGAGCGTCATAGTCTGTCTATGTGTTTGCCCTGTGATGAAATTCGTTCTGGACCTGTGATGGACTGTCACGATCTGCCTTCCTGCCTTCTGCCCAATGCATGCTGGGCTCCAGGATAACTTTTCTCTCCATCGCTCACACTCATCAGTTGCGTGTGCATGTGTGATATGCATGTGTGTCATATGTGTGTGTGCGCGCACATGTGAGTGTGCATGTGTGTGTAAGAGTGCATACCCACATGTATGTATGTGTAGAGACCTAGATAGAGAGGTAGAGTATTTTAGAAAGCTTTGCATCTCACCCTGGTGAAGTTGTGGCTCTGTGTGCTTGTGCATGTGTAGATAAGCGTGTGTGTGTGTGTGTGTGTGTGTGTGTGTGTGCGCGCATGTGCATGTGGTCTTCACACGTTCATCTGTTTTATTTAACAGCACATTATCAAACCATAAAAATACAAATTTTAAAAAGTGGCCATGGGCATGATTATTGGCACCCTTCTCTAATACTTAGTAACTTAGTTTCTGCTGGCAGTTTCTCCCACTCTTCATTTGCAACCTCCTCCAGTTCTTCAATGTTTGAAGGATTCCTTTGACCAACTGCACATTTCAGGTCTCCATTGTTTTTGTTTTTTTAGATCAGGACTGATCACTGGCCACTCCAGAACAATCCAATGTTTTCTCTTGAATCATTCCTGGGTGCTTTTGGATGTGTGTTTTGGGTCACTGTCCTGCTGGAGGACCCATGACCTTCGATTGACACCCAGTTTTCTGACACTGGGTAGCGCATTTCGCTCCAAAATGCCTTGGTAATCTTCTGCTTTCATGATGCCCTTGATACGTTCAAGACGCCCAGTACCCGAGGCAGCAAAGCAGCCCCACAGCATTATGGAACCTCCACCCCTGCCAAGGCTGAGCTGTGCGGGGGTTCTGGCTGATACCACTGTTTCATGATCAGGGGTTATGAGAAGGACCGGTTCAACCTCTCTTTGACAGTAAAACTTTATTTTGCATTGAGCTTTTCACTTCTTTCTTCAACTTGTCTGGCTGGGAAAACAACATTGTGTTGTGATACACTCCCCTCAAGCTGTTTGATGTGTGTCCGACAAGCCACTTTTCTTCATCCTTTGTTGGCATTTGATACACTTCTCTCAGCCCCTCCCTGCCTTCTTTCACTAATTCCACTAATAGTCACACAGGATAGGGTCTGTCTGAGCGCCAGCAATAATAATCATAAAGTTAAGAATCCGTGCACACATTTCTTCTGTCGCTTATAATGGCTGCTGATGATTTCTGATGGCTCCTCCATGGCCGATTCCCCCTCAGAATGCCCGGATGTCTGGTAACTTTTAGTTATACACGAAAAGTGTATATTTTTTATGAAGGTATCTAGAGATGTAACGTTATTGCTAAGAAAGTGAGCTAAGTTAACATAGTTAACAACTGAACTTTAAGTGGTGAACCTACAGTATGTCGTATCTTTGGTCTTGGACGTTTTTTTTTTTTCAACAGTATCATAAAATGCCAAATACTTTCCTCAGTGTCATAGAATTTGTAGATGAGACTTCCCAGACTACAGGTCTTGATCACCGATCCAAATTCCAATAGTCCACAAGCAGTGACAAGAGACTTGCATAAGGGACACAACTTTTTTTCCACTGGCAGCAATAGCTGAATATTTGTTTTTCCACCTTCAACAAACACTTCACTCCTGTTACAGCTTAATGGAACAAGTTTATGGATGTTGTCAAAAGGCGTTCTGGGAAATTTCTCTATATTTCATCCCTTTAAGTAGCCTTTGAGAGCCACTGGCCGAGCCATATTCAAAAACTACTACACGTCTGAGTCCTCACTGGGAGAAGTCATAAAGCAATGTATTTCCTGTGTGTAGAGGAAGGCCCTTCTGTGCTCCTGATTACAGAAGCATATTGATACCAGGGAGCTCTGTACGTTCGCTCATTTGTTAAAGTGACACGCCTGAGTTGTCTTAAAGTAGGGGGGAGCGATTTGGACTTTGGACTCCTTCGTACAGCACACCAAATGTTTGTTGTGTGTGTGAATGGGTGGGCATGTGTGCACAAACGTGTGTGTGTTTGTATGTGTATTGTGGTCTCTGATTACAGCTTCATTAAGCCATATCAGCCCTAATTGCAGGCCTGTGGTCTAAAGAAAGCACATTAAAGTGATTCATTTGTAGCTCATGCACTGTGGCAAATAAACACACGCTGTAAGCACATACAGCCAAGAAGTCCGCTCTGACATTGTGACGCATTTACGGATGCGTGCCCCTGCACACACACCCACACACACTAGCCCTATATATTTCATTAATATATCCATATCTCTAATACGTGCCCTCTCTTAGGCCTTCTTCAGTTCTTTTCAAGGCAGAACTGCCCCTCTGATATGATGGGTAAAGGCCATATTAGTTCACTCTTCCACCAGCAGGGGGTACCAAACTAACAGTGTGTACTAGCATGGGTTTATCCAAAGGCATCACATATCCCCCTCTCTTCTCTTCTCTGTACCTTGAGGGAGGACAATATTTACAGTGAGAAATTAAACATAATCACAGTCAATGTCTCATGCTTATGTGCTACTCTACCATATTGCAACGGCAGCACCGCGCCAGAAGAATGTTTTTAAGGTGGAAGAGGAGAAACTGAATGGCAAGCCTTTGGTATTTTGGTGCTTTACTGTGACACACACACACACACACACACACTGCTGCCTTCTGATATTTATGCTTATCCACCCTCTTAATGAAACCGCTCAGTGATGATGTGATAATGATGATGATGGTTATGGGTATGGTGATTGGAGCTAACATTGTGAACATACTTCAAACACATGGATTGATTTAGGCTTCTCTAACATCAGCCCTCTCTTTCTTTTTTCTCCCCCTCCTTCACCCTTTCTCCATCTCCTCCTTCCTTCCTTTTCTCTCTCTCGGTCTCCTCCTTTCTCTCCTTTTCTCTCCATCTGGCTCCCCCTTTATTCTAGCCAGACCTCTGTTCACAGGAGAGAACTGTTTATTTCCTCTTAAAGCTACTAATTGGGCAGGATTTACTTTTCATTGTACTTAAATGCTATGTGTTTTTTTTTTTGTTTTTTTTTGCTATATGATTTTATTGTGAGAGTACGGCTTATTTCCAATTAATGCTACTGTTATATATGATTTATTTTTAGTATTTGGTTTTGTTGTGTGTTCTTACTGCAAAACACAGACACACAGAAACAGTAAAAAAAATCATAGGTTGGCTAATCAAAATCGACAAAATTGACATTTATTTGCTCACACCAAGGAGGTTTTAAAGAAGATGCTCACAAACAGAGGGCTTTCGCACCTGTACATGTGTTGCCTTTTGCACATCTCTTGCTCCCCCTGCAGACAAGCCTGTCCTATTGCGTCCTACTAGACTCGGGGGAATCCATCACACTCCAGTTAGTCTCATTTGGGATACTTGGCTCTCTTAGCATCACATTCACCTGTGACAGACACTTAATCTCTTGTCTTGTTCTCCAATTCATGTTCACCTCCCTGATATTGAAGTAGATCTTTGGCTTATGTTTGGTCTAGCTGTAGAGTAGAGTGATCATATTGTGTTTAGGGCCAAAATGAGTCTTGGGGGAGTTTGTGGTATTACATTGAACTTGCAGGGGAGTGTATGTTTGTGTGTGTGTGTGTGTGTGTGTGTGTGTGTGTCTTTGTGTGTATGAGAGTGTGTCCCTCATCCCTCCTCCCTCTGCGCCCAGCTCCCCATAACAGGAAACAGCGAGGTGAGGCCAGGGTTTATGGGCTAATACGGCCTCAAAGGAGCCTCTTGTTTTTAAACAGAGCAGCAGCTCTTCAGGCTTGTTTTCCATATTGGTCTGCCGTGGAATGCTTTGACCCTGGCACAGGGGCAGGAAAACATGACACTGGCCGGAGCTTTGAACGCCGTGGAGACGGTCGAGGGGTTGCCAGTGCCCATGCCCATCTCCCCCTGGTTGGGCAGGAACAGGTCAGGCTTCAGTGCCACCTGACCGCCAGAATGCTCAACCTGCAAAGAAAGGTCCATTTTAACATGTCATTTAAGCTCCTCTTGAGTCTGAAAATATGTTCTCAAAACAAGTCAAAAAACAAGTCCAGTCATTTCCTTGATGCTAGTGGAGAGACCTGCCTTATTCTACCCTGTTTCACAATAATGACACTGTAAACAAGGGGAATTGCCTTACCCATTGGTAAACTTTGTACTTGTTTTATTGCAGTGTGGACGTCACAGATCAACAGTGGTTCTCGGTTGACCACTCTGAAGCTCTGTGATCAGCCCAGTCTCATGGTGAACTGAACTGTTTAGATGTTTCACTGCCTCTTGTGATATTTCTGTTAACAATCTGTAGTCACCGCCATACCAGCCTCTCCCACCTGTTCCAGCTTATTGTTATCCATTGTGCTGAAGTGTAAAACTGCCAGGGGCCGCTCTGTCTTTACTCCACCACACAGTAGGTCTGCCTGTTCTACAGACTGCCCAGGAGCAGGGTTTAGCCTAAAACATGATTGTCCCTGGTGCAGATTCCTGGGTGTCCTCCAACCTCCAGCCCCCTACCCTTCCTCCTCTGTTCCCTGCCCTCCACCTTGGCCATCACCCCTAGACCTGGAAAGGAAGTATCGGGCTGGCACACTGGTAGTGTGTGAGTACTTAGTATATATTTGTGTGTGTGTGTGCATGCGTGCACATATGCGAGGGGGATGGAGGGATGAATGCCATGACTAGTTCGGAATGTTCCAGAGTGTTCCAGAATGTGCGGTCGGAAAGTCTGAGCAGGGAAAAAAAGATGAGGAGTAACATGGGTGAGGGGAATAAGACCTTATTGACAGGGCTCTCGCACACACGCACGCATGCACGCACGCACGCACGCACATACATACACACACACATACACACTGGTCCAATGTCTGCCCAAAGCTCCTGACTCATATTAGCAGTGTGGATGTTACACTTCATGATCCCAATACTCAGTGTTCAACTAAATGTCAGGCTGTGTCCGCCAGCGACCTGCCTTGGCAGCACCGACTTCTTTTTATTATTGGATTAAATGGAAAGGATGTACTGCTGAATATCCTGACAGTGCTGAGAGCTGATGTATTGAGTGCCCAGCGTGCTGGCACTAAAAGTTGAAAACATTTCAACTTTAAAGGAGTAGTTCACCCCAAAATGAAAATTCAGTCATATCTACTCACCCCCATGTCTGTCGAATTTCCACTGAAGTTTGTAGGACCACCAAATACACCGCATCTTAGCATGTTAGCCCCCATAGCTTTATCTTTAAATGTAGTTTTTGTTTGTCGTTTCAGGATGGTTCCTACCTGGCTGAGTTCCTGCTGGAGAAGGGCTACAAGGTGAGAGAGACACCCAGACCTCAGACTCAGCAGCACCGAGCCTCTAACCTTCAGAACAGGAGTTCTCAAACATTTCCTGTCACGGACCCTCAAATAGACACACTGGGCCACGGAGCCCCCTTTAATAAGATTTAGTCCCTGGATTACCCATATGGGAAGCTTTATTGTCGTTGATTTCGATTTGAATTGTAGAACTGTCTTAACTGCATGTGGGGAAATAATAGTGGTGAAAGTGAAACTTTAGAATAGTCATTCTTATACATTCTCTAATTGGGATCATTTCTAGTTAATGACGTTATGGAGAAATTAAGTTATCCCTCAATGTTCTGGCGACCCCCTCAAGGACCCCTGGGGGTCCCTGGTGCATGCGCGCACGCACACATACACACACACACACACGCATACTCACACAAAGATGAATGCAGACACACCTTAATGCCAACAAATACAGACCCACACACAGAACCACACACACACACAGCGACATTCCCTCGATAAGCTTCATCCAGTCATAGCAATGCTGCACTGGAGGGATCCTGACGTAATGCAGCAGTCAGTCCAGTATGTGGACTGACTCACACCTCACTCTGATAAGACCTTTTGTGGTACACTGAGCCTGTTAACCCCTGACCTTTTACCCTGGTGTCAGGCCATTAACAAGGAAATGGCTGTTATTATATGGCTATATGAGTGAGGTCACTCGCTTTCACCTGCTGCATGATGTGCTCTCAGCAGCACAAAAAGTCAACATGGCCTCTGGATGCAGAGGTTTACAAGCTGTTTCTGACTGAGTGACACTGCATAAGGTTTCTGTGGTGATTTCACACCCATGAAAAGTAGGTATACATACTCACTTATAGACACACATACACACACACACACAATACACTGGTTCTCATTGTGTTTTCCTGACAGTAGCTGAATGATTTCATTTCCCTTCAGATGTTTAGCAGCAGCAGCCTCCCCTTTGCTCTCCTCTCCCCATTCCCGTCCACCCCAGCCTGCCTGGCCACCATGTGCTGCCTGCCACAGACACAGCAGAGAGGAAGTGGACTTGGGCACTGTGATGGGGGGGGAGATTAAAGAGGGGCAAGCAGGCAGGCAGGAAGTCGACAGTGAATAAAGGAAGTGAGGTCAGGGCACAGCGTCCTCCCAGTAATGGACTCCCTTGGATCAGGGCCTGTTATCTTCTCTGAGCAGAGCTTCCTCACACATCCCCCTCAGACCACATAGCACAGGCACCCCCAAATCACTGTTTGCAGGCACCATTACAACCATAGCGGACAGAGAGTGTAGAACAGGTTAGCAGGTTATAGGAATAAAACTCTGTCCTTCTGTATCTGCTCCTCCTATCTCCCTTTCTCTCAGGTCCATGGTGTTTTGCGCCGTTCCAGCTCCTTCAACACAGGTCGCATTGAACATCTCTACCAGAACCCGCAGGCACACACTGGGGGCAGTAAGTGTCCCATCTGAACCACTAGGGTCACGCTCATTCAAACAAAGACACGTGCCAGCTTATTTCATAGTTCAAATATAAAATGTTTTCTTTTGTTGCTTTTAATTTTTCATATTTAGTTATGATGATTCTACTTGTGTCATCGGTAGTTAATCCTCCCTCCCAAGGCTTTTAGCACCACACTTAACCTGTAAATGTGTCGTGATGAATTGTTGATTACTAAAGTTGATTACTCTTTAACAGTTGAATGACTAATTGTGAACATGATCATCTCTGTCCCAAAGCCACACACACTACACAGACTACACTGAACTGAACTGAACTGAACTGAAATTAAATTAACTGAAGACCATAGGAAAACATACTGTGAAGTATTATAGGTGCACCAGAACATGTCTACTGGCTGTAAGTGCACTTTGTGAGTGAGTGAAGGTTTAAAAGATTTTTTGGGCCAAAGAAATAGATTGTGTGAATTAGTGTAGAAATTGGTTGTGCTTGGGTACTGTAAATGTGTTAGTGTGTGTTCATATGTGCGACCTATTATGTGTGTGTCTGTGTGGTTTTGTATGTTTGTACACATGTTTTCCTGTGTGTCTCCCTCCCTGTCAGACATGACGCTGCATTATGGCGACCTGACAGACAGCACGTGCCTGGTGAAGATCATCAACCAGGTCAAGCCTACAGAGATCTACAACCTGGGAGCTCAGAGTCATGTCAAGGTAGTGTGATCCCACACCTGGTTTCCTAGTTAATGTCAAAGTCTCCTTAGATCTTAAAATTCCATCATCAACTCAATCATTATTTGTCAAACCATTTGATACTCACTGGAAGCCAGCCCCTCCTCAAACATACACTATATGGCCAAAAGTCAGTGGACACCTGACCATCACACCTATATGAGCTTGCTGGACATCCCATTCTAAAACCATGGGCATTAATATGGAGTTGGACCCCCCTTTGCGGTTATAACAGCTGCCACTCTTCTGGGAAGGCTTTCCACAAGCTTTTGAGTGTGTCTGTGGGAATTTGTGCCCATTCAGCCAAAAGAGCATTTGTGAGGTCAGGCAGTGATGTTGGACGAGAAGACCTGGCTCGCAATCGGCGTTCTAATTCCTCCCAAAGGTGTTCAATAGGGTTGAGGTCAGGGCTCTGTGCAGGCCAATCGAGTTCTTCCACACCAACCTCATCTAACCATGTCTTTATGGTCCTCGCTTTGTGCACAGGGGCACAGTCATGCTGGAACAGCAAAGGGCCTTCCCCAAACTGTTGCCACAAAGTTGGAAGCGGCCAATTGGCTAAATTGTCTTCATATCCTGTAGCATTAAGATTACCCTTCACTGGAACTAAGGGGCCAAGCCCAAACCCTGAAAAACAGCCCCAGACCATTATCCCTCC
>OOFE01045133.1:12576-23299 GCA_900323365.1 Monocentris japonica | reverse complement strand
GCCATCCAGTTGCGGTCACATGCAATTTGAACTCCTCACACTGACAGTTTGGAAAGGTTCCAACACTCTCCAAACAGTAGAAGCCAGAGTGATGTCATAATGAACTGCCCACTGATGTCAGGACAGCAGAATCTCTGCCCATCTTTCGCCAGGCTGAAAACCCACCTCTTCAAGAAACACTACCCTGACCCTTCCTCTTAGCACCTGCTAATTTGTTTCACTTGTCTTAGCATTTGTTTATATGCTTCACTTATTTGTCTTAGCTCTTTATTTGCTTCACTTATTTGTCATTTGTTTAAATAAAAAGTAGGTAGCCAACTTATTGCACTTTGACCTTAGCACTGGTTATGCTCTTAGATGCTTGTTTAGGAAGGAAATGCACTTACAATTTCTGGTGACTAGTAGTTCTTTTGCCTACCTATGTTGAATGCACTTATTGTAAGTCGCTTTGGATAAAAGCTTCTGCTAAATGCCTGGAATGTAATGTAATGTAATAATGCTCTCTGATAAAAACAATACATAGGTGTTGTTTGATGTTCACCAAATGACCAGGCTTTAGACCAGTGGTTTTGGGTGTACACCCAATGACCTCTTATTTAAGTTGAGTTTGTAACAACCACTTTTTCTATTTCTCATACAAAGACATGCTACTTTAACTTTGTTAATGGGGAATTACACTGAAATTAACTTGAAGGTTGGTCTACAAACGTTTCATTGGCTATATTCAAGTTATATTCTTAACATCAAGATGGTTGTTTATTATCAAATAACATTGCCTGTTGCCCGTTACACTTTGTGTATCAATCTTTAAGTGTTATTTTTTTCATAATTGTAGATTAATATAGGTACAGGAAAAATATTTTCAACAATTTCATATAGTGCATTCCAGAGATGTAATTGAACTGCATTTTTGCTTAATCTTGAAAATTCATGACTCAAAACCTCTTCAGCAGCAGCAGAAGAAAATCATTTGCTTCAAATATAAACATTTGAGGAAAATGTCTTCTTTGACAGACCTCTTTGCAATAACGACCCAAAAGGCAGTTTTGGTGGAATTTCCCTTTTTGTTTCGAGGTCGGATGTCTTTACAAGCCCCTTGTGTTTTGGATTTTTCACTCTTACCTGCTCACTTTGCTTCTGTTTTATCATTGTACAAATAAACTACACTAAGTTTACCCTTCAAAAAATAAACGTTCAGGGATAGGTGGAATTGTGTTACTGTAAATATAGAATTAGCAGAAATGCCCTGGAGTTTATGGTTCTAAAAGAGTGCTTTGATTTTCATTTTTCTCCTTTCCAGAGATTCCCACCATTTCTCGCACGGTTTCTGATCCTCCTACATTTGCTGGAATCCTCTCTCTTATTGGTGAGTTTCACATCCTCATTTTCTTGTGATACACCAAACTAAGGCAGTTTTAGGATTGACTGCCCCCCGTGCCTCATCTTCCTCTCTACTTGCACCTAAACATGCTACCATATTGTATATAAAAAGACACTTCCCAATCATACAGGGTGTGTCGACCTCGCTCTGCCAGTAAAACGCTCAACAAGAATTTCAGGCTTTCAGTGTCGTGCATAGAAAAAGAGATTCTTTAATTTTCCAGTGATTGCAGGGAGATTTTCCCTTGCTGTGTGGATTCCTGAGAGGCAGTGGACTATACGAGTTAAAGCCCTTAACTAAAGTTGCTGTAAAGGAATAATAGATTGTGTTTTATTTCAAAGATTGGAAATTGTACAGGAATTAATGAAACCTGCAATAGAATACATGTACAAAACAATCTGTAATGGTTGTGGCTGATTTAAATCAAAGTGGAGGATAACTTGGCGAAGTTTCAGTCATGTTTTTGTTTTTGCTTTAACTCCTGTGAATAGTGAAGGCTATTTATGATAGAATTAATTCAATTGAAGAGTTTGGCTAATAGGATAATAGGAAAAATCCACCTTTAAAAACCGCTGTCTATGTGACGAGGCGTCACATGGAGATATTTCCAGCGCAGCAGCAGTGGAGTTTGATAACAGAAAATGTTTCAGCGATCTAAAGCATCAACAGTAAACGTCAGGTTTTGGTGTCAGCCCCTCAGTTGTTATATTTATTTGCGTGCAGCATATTCTCCAATGAACATCTGTGATGGAACCGGCTGTGGTTGCCAGGAGACTGCAAAGTCTGTATTAATGTTATTCCCACGGTGGCCACTTTGAACACGGAAGGTTGGCATGTGCATCAAACTAGTGTCACCTCAACACATAAACGAGGACTTCAGACAGACATAAGTTTGGAATCTGGGAAACGATAAATATTTGGTACACAACAGTAGGACGTACTGCTGAGCTGTACTCGCTCTTCTGGTTAGTTTTCCAAATGGAAGTTCAAATCGCCCACCGTGGGAAGCGTTTTTGAAGAAACCAACCACCATAGGGATGACGTACTAAAAGTGTGTGTGTTCCTCAGTGTTCCTCAGTCTGCTGCTGGTGGGTATGGCTCTGTGGTGGTGGAGAAGGGAGTTCAGGCCTTCCAGGACTCTCACTCTGCAGAGCTTCTCCCTCAAAGAGTCCCAGAACCCGCTCATCCAGGGGCCACCCATGGGTGCTCAGACATGTCCTGTCAAGGCAAGAGATGTTTACATACACACACACACACACACACATGCACACATTGTGAGGTTGTTACTTCATTTACTCTTACTATATGAATTCTGCTTTTTCGCTTATTGAATGTCAAATCATGTCAGTAAGGATCCCATTCAGGTTGTTAGATGTTAAAGAAATGGCACCCACTGCATTTCATCTTTCATCTACGCTCAATGGACCTCGTTCACAAAATGTGAATATGATCAGATTTGATCGTCAAGTGTTCGTACGAGTGTTTCTACGAACACAGTGTCATTCATCATTTTGTTCGTATCTGAGTTTGTTCGTTGGTACGATCCAAACCTTTGAGTGTTTGGAAACATGGGGAAGGCTCTTAGATGCCTTATTCTTTATGAAAAATCAATTACAGCAGTGCCAACAAAATGTTTTGGTGGCCTTGAAGACCTTATTGGCTGCAGAATTGTCCTTATTCATAACAATACAAGCCACAGTGCCCTGCCATCCTGTGGCTGATAATATGCTCCTACTTCTCCTTATTCTTTTTTGCAATCTAATGTCATGTCCAACCATTTCTTTTTAACCTCAACAACGGTGAGTGTTTCTGCAGCATTGACAGCATCAATAATTTCTTGCCATGCTTACTTTACTTTACTTTTACATCCTGCCATGAGAGCAAAACTTTAAACACAAAGTTCCTCTTTTCACTCTTTTGGCTGACACCAGCCCTTCAGTCTGCAGCCTTTTGCGGTGTTGAACAGCGTTTACCAATGCAAATCGGTTGGTTTATAGGCTGTCTGTCTCTCTGTCCATCTAACGTGATAGCTCAGATGCCACCAGTCTGATTTTGATGAAACTTGGTGGGATGATGTTTACTGTTGCCTTGTTTAAAATCTGGTTCAGCTGTCCTCAAGTGACCTTCCCACACCACCACAGCTTGACTGGCTGCCATCAAGTTAAAGGCTTATGCTATGTGTCAACTAATCCATGTGCTCTTCACCTCCAGGAAACTCTGCTTAAGCTTGACTTGGAGCGTGACTGAGGAAGTGTGGCATAGATGTCAGCTGGTTGTGCCACGCCTGGTGCCAGACTGCTGCCTCAACCCCCCTGAGAGGATGGCAAGACGATGGCTCACTGATCACCCTGTCCGAATTCCCAATCATTGAAGTTGAAGTCGCTCAAGAAGTAACTCGAGGTTAAACCATTCACTCCAGTCAGAGGAAAGGGATTGGCATCTGGCACAATATTTTCCTTTAAATCTTGTATTTCCTGATTTTCTGTTTCCAGGAATTCATTGCCGTCTGGCCTGGTGACTCTAGACTACTTGTTGGTTATTGATCAACATTGCCTGTTCATTCTGAAAGCTGTGACATATTGGGCAATATTATAGAGCAAAAGTGTCCAAGGATATATGTCAATTCACTTCTACTACGACGCCCCGTCATTTTGGTCAACATGTTACCTGCTGTGTCACAGCCTGTAGGTCTCGAAGGCAATCACTGGAAAAAAAAAAAGTTTTTTGCACTTAACGTACAACTCTTCGAACATTTTTGTGCTAATTCCAATTTCCCAAATTTTTATTTTGTAATATTTCATCTTGACTTTCCCCCCATCCAACAGTAGTCTTGTAAATTATTTAACTACTTTGTGAATTCACAAGAAAATCCTTCCTTCCACTAGTATGTTCTTGGCCTACAGGATCTTGCTCTTTTGATTTGTCAACTTCTAATATTGTGTTGAGAGAGATGCATTCATGCATTGTGCTAAATGGACGATCTGGAGTCTAATCTGGGGTCACATGGTCAAGAGTAACACTACCAATAGCAGAGAAATCCAAATAGTGGCAGAAGCGATCATTGTCATAGCTGATGCAGCGTTGATGCACCACTTCACAGCATCATTCTGCAAACTGAAGTTCAATTTGTAGTGACCCTGTAAACATTAATGGTCAGAGCGATGGGGTTTGATTCTCTCTGTGGCCATCCATGTTAAAATTGTTGCAATCATGGCGCTTTAAGGTACTTTCGATAATTTCGCCAATGTTAAAATCTCACTTTTACTGGATGCTTTGTGATCAACTGCTGTCCATTGGCTCCATCCCCAGTCCTCAAGGTAAGCTCTGAGATATATATAGTCTGTTGAGAGACATTCTAGTTTTGTATTGCAACTTACTAATTTTGTTATACTGTGTGACGGTCAAGAAAGAATTGTCTGAAGTACTAGGTGGAGAAGGATGCCTTCTTCAATGCTCAGTGGCTACTACTGTATATTAGGTCAATGTCAGTAAAGAAGCGAAGAGGGTTTCAGATCGGGCATTTAGATGCACACTGAGCTGCTGCTCTGGGAACAAGTGTGTTTTTTTTTTGTTGTTTTGTGAAATGGCCCCTCGGCTTAGAGCACAGTTGTTGCGTTGGATGTTCGAATGGATGGCTCGCCTTGTTACAAATGATATGCCTTCACTGACGAGCAAAATGTTGCCTTACGATTACTGTTGATAGTTTTGTGTATTTGCAGTTTGATCTCAGTCTTTTATTTTGTGATTGCCTCAAAAAAAAGAGTATAAATCTGTTTTAGTGACAATTGAGAGATGACAATGTTGAGTTTATTTATTTTTGAAGAGGGGTTTTATTTATTTTGGGTGGGATTGTGGTTATTGACAGAAAACCATGGATAAAACTGAAGTTGTACTTGTCTCATTCATGACAAATAAAGTAATTATGTTTTTGAAATACTCATGTTCCTCTTTGTTGCCTTTTAACAGATTAAAAATCCCAGTGTTTTACAGAAACAGGAACAGATGTAATTCAAATGCATTATTGTTTTGTCTTGTGAAAGTGTGTACAAGTGGTTTCCCTGGATCAAACCCTGGGCAGTAAATCACACCAACATACTATAGGATGTTAGCAGCCTAAATGAAGCTCTGTTTTCCCTCACTTCACCGGCTAGATTGAAACAAGACATACAAATTTCCACAAGAAAAGTCTGCAGGTATGAGAGTGAGAAAAATTATTGGTCTGTGAGAAATACAGTGAGACGACATTAAACCGAGCACAAAATTAATCATAATATGAAACATGGTTTAATTTGTTGTCGAAATGCATTTCAACTCAAGTATTACGAGGAGATTCAAATAACTAGGAGAAGAGCTCAGCTGTTTCAAGAGGAAGGTGTGCGCTAAAGCCAACCAAAATATGATTCATTAAAAGTATGTGTTTGAGGGGACAATTCATCACTACCCTATGACCACAGGCAAGCAATTCAAAACGATACCCAGAGAAGTAGCCTTTGGACATTTGTTAGTTTTCCTTTCATTTCAAGTTAGATAAAGGAAAACTATGAGAGATGAGATACAGGTGTAGCCAGTGTTACTGCCTGCCTACTGAAACACTGCTGCACTTTCGCTCTACCCTTAAAGGTGAGTACTTTGTGGCCCACGCTCAAAGCAAAATAAAATAAATGGCAAAATAAATTCCAGTTTATAACTTTAATGAAGTATCAAAGTATTAGTTACTGTTGCTCCTTTTTGCTGAGTGTGTTACTTTTTAAAGAAAGTCATACTTCCCCTTTTACAAGACTCACCCTTGTCACTTTGGTTGGGAATGTGAAAATAACATGTAAGTAAGAAAGGAGAAAAGACTAATTGGCAATGTGGAAGAAAACCTAAATATACTGTATGACATAAAATAGTAGTAGTAGTAGTACACATGTATTAACAGTAGAAGTAGTTGCAGTACATGTTTGCTATGCTGTATTTGATTCATATAAAGTTCCTAAATGAATAAATGCTTCAAGGATACTGATGCTTCATGTTAACTAGAGGATGTTCCAACACTGTTTTGTCTCTTCTAGCGACCTTGTTATTGAGACCTGAGGTAAACCTAAAGGGGCTTGTGTAACCTGGAGGTATAAAGATCCTGCTCACTGCTGATTTCTCTCCATGCTGCAACATGATTAAATGACAAATTTCCACGACAAGGTCATCATCCATTTAACAGCATACATACATTCCTGTTATGTATGTACGTTGTTAGATGGATGAGACAGTTGCAGTACTGTTGTTAACAGTTCTATCACATCAGGGTGGCCTGCTGGTTAGATAGCCACAGGTCTGATCCCTGCAGCAGCCAATGTGTCCTGCTGAAGTGCCCTTGAGCAAGACACCAGACCCCTATGTACCCCTCACTCAGTGTAATAGTGTGGATGAAAGCATCAGCCAAGTGCCTAACAGTGTAAACGGAACCACATAAATGCACAAATTTGAACAGCGAAAGCACAGAAGACTTATTGTACCATTTTTTGTTGAACTTCATAAAACAGGAACTGCGAAATTCATATTGTTCGGCTGAGTCTTTTACAGTGAATAGAACATCACATCACTTCTGAAGTACATGTCTGGGAATAGCGGCTCCAACTTGTGTTTGTTTTTTGTTTTGATGTTGTCGCCATTTGTCCATAAACGCAATATGAGAAAAATCTATAACATGTTTTTTTTTTTTTTCCCCCCACAGAGCAGGCGAGTCAAAACACTCAGGACAATAAAAAGGAATTGAGTTTCAGGGAACTACTTTGACAATTTCTTCTACAAGGACAAAAGGTAGCAAATTGAAGTGTAGATGTGAGGCTTCGCTTTATAGCACAGACCTTTGTTGCCTTTGTGACCTTTGTTTCGTTTATTTCTTGAGGTAAAAGTTTCTACCTTTCTAGCCTCCACAGATGAACTGCATGAGAAGTGGTAAATCATGTTAATGCTGTAGTTGAGCACCAGTGTGTGTGTGTGTGTGTGTGTGTGTGTGTGTGTGTGTGTGTGTGAACAGATGTGATGTCACTATTCTTATATGTGATAAAGCACCTCCTTAAAAGTGCATTACCAAACAGAACTGCACTGTTTGGACCCTGAACAGCTTCGCTCCCATTTGTTCATCAATACTGACAGAGATTTTTCTGATTCACTTTTGTGGCTCTGGCAGTTTTTTGTTTCATTGTTTTGATGCCTCAAGACTGATGACCAGTATGATCTGCTTTTTGATAACATGGCTAATGGGAATTATTTCAGCTAGATGTACAGTACCAGTCAAAGTACCAGTCAAAGGTTTGGACACACCTGACTGTTTCTCATGATCTTAAAGACATTTTGATCTACAGGCTTGATGTTTCTTAAACAAATATAAATCGTGAAGTTGATCCTATGTATGAATTTCTTTTCAAAACTAAAATTTTAATAACATTTTTTTTTTTGAAATGCACCCCCAGCAAGTCGTTTTCATTTAAAACTTGAAATGAGAAATGTAGAGGTGGACAATGTTGAACCACAATGATTAAATCATCATTTTAAAGGCCACATAGTGATTGAGGCCTTTAAAAGTTAATTTGTGGAATTTCTTTGCTTGTTAATGCTAAAGGGAGGCCACTTGGAAGAATCTAAAATATAAGATCGTTTTGATTTAGTTTTCATTTTTTTGGTCACTGCATAATTCCTTCTGTTTTATTTCATAGTTTTGATTTTACTATTATTCTAAAATGTGGAAAATAGTAAAAATAAAGAAAAACCCTTCTATGAGTCAAAGTGTGTCCAAACCTTTGACTGGTAGTGTATTCATTCTTATAGTTATTCTTATTATTATTATTAGTAGTAGTAGTAGTAGTAGTAGTAGTATCTGACATCAATTCTCTACAGTAGTAAAATATTTAGGCTATAGGTCTAAAAAGGCAATTGTACATATTTGAGCACAACCATCTTTTACAGATAGAGGAAAGATTTATCAGGTACAGTGGGCCTGAAGGAGTAAAAGGCAGATGCAAAAGTGACATGTTTACCCTCTTCTGAAAAGCCAAACATAAAAACTTTAACCCAAGAAGCAAAGAGCAACAGGGTTTATGGGAAATGTGTCTTCATGAAATCATCTCAACCATGGTCTCATCTGTTTAAGTACAGGCACCTATAAGGATTGAATCGTTTCTGTTTTGGAAAAACTGTGTTGAATTTAATGCAGCTTTTTTTTTCAACATGGATACATGGCATTTTGGAATTGAAATCCTTCATCTCAGACACTTAAATCTCCTTGCCAGTGTCGCCCATGTTCCCCTTCACCTGCTAAATTACCTGCTAAAGCTCAGCACCAGGCCTTCATGTTCCCAAACTCCAGATGTGGACCCCTGCTGGGCCCCTGCTCCTTTTTCAGCCCTGATCTACAACCAACTGCTGGGAAAACACTCCCAGCAGGACCCGCAGAGCAGGTGTCCTTTATCAGTCGCATGTATGGATATTATTTCGCTCAATTTGACATTGAGACATTGAGCATATGTTTCCTCCTACGCTTATCCTGCATGTGGAGACTCTTCTGAGGGACTGAACAGAGAGTGGTGCCATTTGTGAGGTGCAGCTATGAGGTCTGGAAAAGCATCCAGTAACAAAAGTGACATTTTCAAAAGAGGTACCTGTCTCACCTTAAGATATTTTCCACAGTTATTCAAGGCACATAGAAGAGACGTATACAGATTCAAGGTGTGTAGAGAACTGACAACAGATGGTGGTCCTGTATATATGCTAACACCTTAGCAAACATTACATTGACTGAAGGTAGGAGACTAACAAAGTATCCAAAGACGGATCTTTATGTATAAAAAAGTTGTTAGTGTTTTTTATTGTATGGCCTGTGGATTCAGACATTTTAGAAATTAAATATAATTATTTTTGAAAGAACTTAAAGTGAGCAACCGTCGCGCAGTGATTTTAACTGTACGTAGTCCCCCATTGTCCACCACCTTCACCTCCTATGGAAACAGGGAAAGTAGTCCCTGCTAGTTATTTCTGTATCATATTTTGTGTAAATGTGACCAATCTCCAACACAAAGCTTCCAGACGTAGCTGCAGATCTTTTATGATTATTCAGACGTACAACAAGTTCTCATTTTCTCATTTTTGACGTAATACTAGTCACCTACTATCACTCAACATGGTGTATGCTAAAGTGTTAGCGTGGAGCCTGCTATCACTCAACATAGTGAATACTATGATCTACTGGGGACGTATGGATGATTTTCCTAAAAAGTGTTAGAGTATTTCTTTAATACTCCCAACAGGTTGAGTTCCAACAGGCCACCCATGCTAAAAATATATGTAGTACTCATGAATGTAAGGTGCTTCAGGTAAAAGCATCTACGAAATAACGAATGGTATATTGTAGCAATGTACCATGTATTCTTTACTGTGATTATGGGTATTATGGTGAGGCAAAAGGTAGGAAGCACAGCAGTTGTTACTAACATTGTTGACTGCAGGGTTTTCATGAAAATAGCATGCTAACATGAGAATAAAAACCAAGGCAAAACAAGAAAGAAAGCTGCATGGCAACCAGTAAAGCACAGCCAGCCACGTCTTTAACCAGCCAGATTGCTTGGCTGAAATGACTTGTACAATAAAGGTTTATTCCACACAATGCAGGAATCAAAGAACTCTGACAACCGCTTACAATGCACTTCTCTCCACTTTCCCACTGCAACACATCTGCCTGGCCTGCACCGCTCTCCTAATTAGTGTCCTCTCCTCATTGTTCAGATGGGTGCAGTCAGTTCATCTCTGGATGACTGGATGACTGCTGTGGGGGCAAAGTGGAGAAACAGATGCTGGTGCAAGTCCTCCAGGAGTCATGTAATATAATGAAGACGCCATCTGACGGTTACAAGTAGACGAGGCGCTGTTCTCCTGAGGGGGGATTCAGAGGTGTAGCGGGGCACGGGAGACGGTTGTTGTTGTCTTCGAACACACCTATCGACTTTTCTTGTTCCCGCTCAAAGTGTTCCAAGGGGGACTGCAGCAATGTAAGTCACGTTGCGTGTCACGCAGCGGCAGCAGCTCCGAATGTGCCGCTGCGTCGAACGGAGGTGTTTGTAGACAGCAGGGAACAAATAAAAAGACGTGTGGCGGGATCCTAGATGTAGCTATCTTACACCTACGACACTTTGAAGAACACTCCTGGGCTCCACGCTAATGAGGTGATGACAAAGTATGGGGAGATGAGGGAGCCCCGGGGGGCAGGGGGGTCTCCACATGCTATCTGCCTTTAAAACCCTGTCAGAGGCACTGACGAGCTGCTGGGTGGTGGGAAAGTCAGGGCTTAAAAGGATGAAGATTGTGAAT
>OOFE01045133.1:0-12494 GCA_900323365.1 Monocentris japonica | reverse complement strand
CAAATGTAGGTGTGAATCATCGGCGGTGTCAACGGGAGGTCGTTTCTTTGATGAAGCTGTTTCCAGCCCCATTTTGATCATGCTCTGCCGCGCATCTTTGCACGATTTCAATAACTCCATCTCAACCACTTGTGAGAGTCGACATCTGCTGGGGTCCGTGGGGTTTCTGATTCAATTTACTGAGATAACGTGAAGGCATCTCACTCTCACTGTACAACTGATTAGAGACCACTCCACAAGAAGATTAGTAAACACTATACTAATACAAGGGCCTTATTGCAGTATTAACCTGTGTAATTACACAATAATACTCCCTGGATACTTCATCAAACTCTCAAATAAATAATGTAAGGTAAAATATCACACAGTGATACTACAAACAATGACACTTTCTTATATTGTATTGTTAGATCCTTATAAGTACATTGTGAATTGGGAGAGTCCTTACACAGGATAAAATGGATTATTATAAGACGTTTTACATTAAAATCAATAAATCATGCTTATTTGTATTTGCAATACTTTTCAATGGGTTATTACACTGGAACAAGTCCACCATAAGTGTTATTAAATGTTACCTACAAATATATATTATGTTGTATAGATATTTCTAAATCCTGCGTCTCTGCTGAGGGTACCTTCTGATTTTTGTTTTTTTGCCTCTTGGTTTAGCAGTTCTGCTGTCTGTATCTCTTCATTATCTCGTGTGCTCCTCGGTTTGGCAGCGGTTTGGTCTTTATCTCTTTAGATTTTTCAATTAATCAGGCCTGCTTCACAGCCCATTGGCCAGCGCTGGGACCCAGAACATTTGTTTGAGTTGAGGGGAAGTGAGACAATCCAAAACAGCAACAGAAGGGTGGGATAAGGATATCATCAGCCGGAAAGAGGCGTTATTATCAAAGTGTTATCATACACTTGCACTATTATAAGAGCCGTGGATCTCAACAACAGCACCGTGTTGGTGCGTGAACGTTAGTACACTACATTTCTCCATGTCCAATTATAGCACGCTAGTTTTGATGCTGTTTCTTCCTCTTTAATGCACAAACATGAGTGAGAACAAAGGGGTTCTTGTTAAAGGGTACTTCAATAGGACACATGGCTGTTGCAGGGATCAAACCCACAACCCACGGAGGGTATCTCTAACCCATATTCTTGGACCTTGATGGCACACGGGTGAGAACCACTGGTTTACTGTAAAGCAGTAGAACTACATATTGTGTAGTTCTAGTAATGTATAATGTACTGTCCATGGCTACCCACTATATGGATTATCCTCCTCTCTGTCTGAAGCATCAGGGCTTACCCACTTGGGTGTTCAACATAGAGTAAAACCACATTCAGAGACAAACTGGGTCAAAGATACAACAAGTGAAAGATGGAGTGGGGAAAAATCTATTGTGTTGTTTGTAAGCGGGCAATGTTGGGCAGCCCTTGTTTCCTTTGCGGCCATCGATCGGAGGCATGATTAATGAAGTTGTTGCCAGACAGAAGGAGCCATTCAAAGCAGTGTCTTCTCTTTCTCCTCACCCTGGTCCTCAGGAGCCCCTTGTAGGCGGCAAGGCTACTGTGAGCTAAAAAGATTTCCAGTGGCTAAGAGGTGCGTAGAGCTTTTTAACGCTTTTAGCTTCTCCAACAAGTCAAGACAACTACATTTAACAAAATGAGCACAAACTCTGAAATGAAGTGTTGTGGACAGGAATACTGTGAAGATTACATTCCACAAAAGGGTTATGTGAAAATAGCATGATTTGGACACACGAGTTTCACATGTTCTGCAGTTGCTAATGGTTTTGGCAAATGCTACAACTTTGGTTAAGCTAAAGGTTAAGGTAAGGGTTAGGCTAGGCAACTAAAACAATTTGGTTACGTAGGGGAAAGGTTTTGGCCAGGGTTAAATAAGAAAAACCTGCTGAAAATGAAAACTCGCAGTACACTTTTTTTAAGCATGAGCTGTGGATTGAACCCAGGTCACCAGGGTTGAAGGTAAATGTATCTGCCCATCCACCATCCTGACCTCCACCTTTCTACTGCGCTATTTCATTGCCAAACTACTGCCTGTTTCTAGTTGTGTCTCCTCCACGTAATCCCTTTGTGGTGGGGAAACTCTGCAACCTTTAACTGTCTACAGTGCAACAGTAGAATAAACCTTCAAATCCTAGATAAGCAACATTACAAGAAACCAATAGCATTCAATTTTTATGTGGCGTAAAGGGTATATTCTCTTTTCCAGAGCAACTTACAATGACTTCATTAGCTTCACTTCAACAGGACACACGGCTGCTGATAGCTAGGCTTGAACCTGTGACCTTGCGGGCATGGGATGGTCTCCTCCAGGCCACTGATAGCTGTCCCTGTCAATACTGGATTACTGAGGACAATCCTGAGGCCACCAGTTGCTTGCTGGGAGAAAGGGAATATGGCACCATCTGGACATGTTCTCAAAACCTTCTTGAGCATAACACAGCACATGGTGCTCAGACACATTGAGCGACTCAGCAAGTATGTAACACCAATCCCTTCATACGTGACAGACTCCCTGGTGAGATGTTATCCCAGCTCAGTGTTGTCATCCTTTGCTGGAACTTTCCGAAAACACGCTTCAGTTGTAGTTGAGAAAAGTTTTTTGCCAAACTCCTCTGTCTGCCGTTGCTTCATCCCCCAAGGAATGCCAGCAAACAAGAAAGAGCTAAAGGATCATTGTGAATGAGCAAAAAACTGCAACCGAGCGAAAGAGTCGAAAGCTAAAAGGCAATGGAAGTCAAACTAAAAACAGACGATAACTACCAACCTTCACCTCAGAAGAAAGTGGGATGAAACAGAAGAGAGGGGGGAAAGGAGGAAGCTCATTCAATGGGATTGGACTTGAAAAAGTGCCAGTAAGACTGAGTGTGTGCGAGAAATGAGAGGAAGCGTTTGTTTGAAGCAGTAAGAGTGAAGCTCTTCTCCTCAGAGACACTGCTCTGCTGTTTGAGGTTTTCATTGCAAGAAAAAAAAAAAAACGCTGCCTGCTCTTTAATGAAAACTATATTTCTCAGTACTGGGAGGCTGCTGTGCACATGGACAGTCGCACGCACACATTTATTTTCTTGACCTCCAGTCGTGTTGGAGGCACTTACAGTATGTCACAGTACCAGTACAGACCAGAGCTCATTTAAAGAAGGAATGGTCACTTAGAAGGTAGATATCTTATTGCAATTTTACTTTAGCACTGGTTCTGCTCTAAGATTTTTGTTTAGGAGGGAAATGCACTTACAATTTCTAGTGACTAGTAGTTCTCGTGCCTACCTATGTTGAATGCACTTACTGTAAGTCACTTTGGATAAAAGCATCTGCTAAATGACTGTAATGTAATGTAATGTAAAAGCAGATGCCATTTGGTGGACATTTTCCATCCAAAGCCCAATCTGTGATAACTCACTTTACCCTGCTGTTAATGCCCATAAAGTGTGGCTAGCCATCCCTTATTGGTTGCTATGCCAACTCTTGTGGTAACCAGGGAACTAGTTGTCAGTTTCAGTTTTCTCCTGTTATTTATTCTTATGCATGTGTACTACTTTGAAGAAACATGTTCAGTGTGTGTTAGTCACCATAAAAAAACACCCAAGATGAATTTCTTTAATGTAGTAAAGAACTCGACTGACTCGCCAGTGGAGCCAGTCTCTAATGTAGTAATATTACCTGTGCTTTTTACTGTGATTATGGGTATTTTGGTGTACTGACAATACAAAGCTATGCCTTGTACCTGTTGCATCACCGTTGTACCCATAATCACAGTAAAGAGCACCTTCTCAGTTGTTATTACAGCATTTGAGACTGGCTGGACTGGCCAGGTGGAGATGAACACAATAGTCATCAGTCCATGACTCCACCAAAGCCTTTACGTTGGTTATCTGTACATTGGCACAAAACACCACCTGCTTTTTTCATTACATCGCCTGACCAGGTACAAAGAAGGCTTAAAGGATAACCGAGACATGGATTTGGCAGAAGTAGGTGCAGCTCAATATTACAAAGGTGGTTCTGATATTTCATGTGCTCAATGTACATTCTCGCTTATCTTGATATGGAGAACAGGAAATCCAGGGATTTTAATGCCGTTACCATGGAAACGGGGCTCGCATTGACATCAAAGAGTGCAAAGATCTGAGAGGGAAACAACTAGAGAGTTTCGTTCTCACACAACTGCTTTGCAAAATTATTAACAGCACAAGATTTAAAGAAATGATTTTACTGTGGATATCAGAAGATAAAATAATGTTGATGAAATGAGCCTGGATCTGTTCTATGTATCTGTTCTGAATGATGAACTTTCATAAATGTTAAACTATGATATAGCATTTTCAAAATCGACCTAGATCTTTTTCTGTCCCACAACCGTGACAACTTTTAACTTCAGCACTTCCAACTTGATTCCCAGCCCACAAAAATCATCTGAAAAACTCTTAAGAAGAGTTCAGAAGCCCTGAACACTTGCCAATTCATCATCAATACTCTGACAACCCATCTGAAACGGAGCTCCTCACAACTGGCTTGTGTATTTATTGGCTGACAAGTTAGACAACTCAGGGGCTCCTCCTGAATGGGAAGACACGAGACAGACACATTTGTCAAAGCGCCAAAGTAGGTTGAGGAGGGGAATAATGAGTCTGGATGGCACTAGCTCACTGGCAAGGCTGCATGTCACAGCGATGCCACAGAGCAGCTCCCAGCCTGCCGTCTGCTGCCGAGATAAAGGACAAAACTAGGCCGACATGGTGGGAGACTTTCAACATGACATGCTTCACTTCAATTTATCACGTGTCACAAACCACATGGAGGAAAGTCGTGATATCGGGCATAAGACTAGGTAAGAGATGTAACAACAAACAAGCTGATGCAACACTCAGCCTTGCGATGTAAAACTAAAAACATCAAACACCTTTTTCATGCAACCGTATCGAGTTGCACCAACTTTTTAACACCGTGTCTCACTTTCATAGTTTTCACCTGGACTGACACAGTTTCAGTGAAAGAGGGAAGTAAAAAATTTGAACATTCAGTGCATTTCTCCAGTTAGTGTCCATAACAGCTTTAATTGTGCATCAAATTGACTTCCAAGCAAAACATTTGGGTGAGATGCTGGCAGCTAAGACTGAGCCTAAGGGTTGATGCAGTGTTGGGATAATGCAGGGGAGTATACTTATGTGAAGAACTGGAGAAATATACTGAATGTACAAAAGATCAGTGCTGCCATTGGAGGGGGGGTCTTGGGAGACAGAATTTACTGTTGAGCCCTCTGGAAATTTTGTGGCTCCTAACTTAAGGCTACATTATCTAACTTTTCACCTCGAGGCAGAAAGAGTATTGATAGCCCTGCCCTCCTCCCCCTCAGCCGGTCAAGTTCACGCCCCAAGACTTGTCACTCATCTTGATGAGCTGTCTACTGAAATCTAGCCTGAGGCTGAGGTAACCGGTGCCTGTAAAGCCAGAAGAAGCAGGCAGCGAACAGTCACGCTGATGTTCACAGTGTTTTCCAATGGCTCTTGACTGCAGAGTATTTAACTTCGCTGCACCTTCTTTTCTCTTCCCTGCTCTGTGGCCACTAGCCGACCTTTGGTAGCCACAACCCAGCTCACCGCTGGCCACGCCCACATGACACACCCACAGCGCACCCAAAATGTCCCCAACACCATTAAAAAAGCCAATTTCAGGCAAACAGGCAGACTTTGGCATGTAGACATAGGGTCACAGACTGATAATGTGTAATATATCCTATATATTTATTGGTATATTTGTCAAAAAAGTTGCATGCTGTAGCTTTAACAAGATATAATTTCTCTGTGATAGAAGTTTCCCACTTGATCGCCCGAGTGACATTGCGGCTCTCACCCATCCTCCACTTCCTCTCACTTCCATGCCATGTTGCTCCATAGGCGCTTAGCCTAAATAGGACAGGTGATAGTTGGTAATCAACAAGCTGAGAGGTAAGAGGACTAATTACTGCAGGTGTAAATTAGTACCTTAAGCCAGCTTCTCCACCTCCATTTTAATTACACCACTGTTTATCTACACAGGAAGGAAGTGGCCAACTGAGGAAACACCTGCAATTATCATTTCTTTGCAGAATTTTTTTTTCAATATCGAAATGGGGAAACATAGCCATGAACTGTAGATGGTCTGGATCTCTTTACAAAATTGCCTTCATATGTGTGGTAGGGTGACCTGGACTTAGTGAGACCTTCTGTATCTGGAAGGTCACAGGTTCAACCCCAGCAACACGCCATTTGTGTCCATCAGCATCAACAGCCAAGCCCCTCCAAGCTCGCTCAGTGCTCCAAGCTCCAAGCTGCAGTGACTTCCCCTTGGAGCTTAAGAGGTTAATTTCCAGTTCACTCAAAACTTAAAAAGATCAAGTAACCCATTAACCAAAACGCGTAGTCTTTGGAACTCATTTACTCAAAGCTAAAAGGTTGATTGTTTCTCGGGTAATACCCTGGCCTTCACAGAGCAGGGGGACACATGAGACCCTGAATTATTACAGTTCCTCGGTTCATTTCACTGTTGAAAATGTGAGAACTTTATCATGGAATTAAAGGTTTCTCAATACATCGGAAAGCCCTGTCAGAGGCATCCCTATGCCTCAGTGTGTTCAAAAAACACTACCCTGACCCTTCCTCTTAGCTCTTGCTTATTCGCTTCACTTATTTGTCTCAGTTGTTTCAATAAAAAGTAGGTATCTAACTTATTACTCTTTTCCCTTCGCACTGGTTCTGCTCTTGGATGCTTGTTTAGGAAGGAAATGCACTTACGATTTCTGGTGACTAGTAGTTCTCCTGCCTACCTATGTTGAATGCACTTATTGTAAGTCGCTTTGGATAAAAGCGTCTGCTAAATGACTCTAATGTAAAAATGTAATGTAATGCATACCATGTAACTGACCAGGTAACTGTCCTAGATTGAATCTGGCCTGGGTCCTTTGTCAAATGTCATCCCCTGCTGTGTCTCTTCACTGTAAACTATCCACTAAACTAGTCTTACACAACCACTTTAAAATGGGGAAAATATTAAATTGAAAATTGAGTGTCGTGACGTTTAACAATGACAATGAAATGAGTGAATATCCATCTTTATAGCCCGTTTTCTAAAACAGCTTTCTACACCAACAAAAAAGGAAGGAGATCCAAAAAACTTGAAGCGGGAGAAGAAAACCCCAAAAAAAGATGTTTTGCTACAATTTCCAGTTGGAGGAGGGCTGTGTTGTTCCCTCCAAATCTGGGGCAGAGTGTTCTGTTTTCCTAATACTTGATGTGGTTACTGAACCTAACTGTACCAATCCCTCTCCCTCAGTCTCTTTCTCCTCTCCTCTCTCTCGGTCTGTCGAGTCCAATTGCTGACAGTTGAGAAGTGGAGGCCATTCATCGTCTCCATCTTGTGCAGCAGCCTTGCTAACCTTGCTAAAACACTGGAGTGTCGCTCGCCAAGCGTACCCTATGTGAACATATTTATTTCAGGACTTTCTTTCAAAAATGTCAACTATTTGTACAAAATCACACGTCTTCCAGTGCAGAGCATAAAACGAAAACAAATTATGGTGCATTTTCAGTCGTGGTAAAATGGTCTCCAAGAGCTAAATTGTGAGAAGTAGGAAAGATTTCTCAACCCTAAGTTTACCAATGCTACACAGCAACACTTTTAACGTGTTAATGAGTCTAAAAAGACACTTAAATCAGATTTTCAGCATTGCATAACCTTATATGTATAAAAACACCTTGGTTAAACATGTGAATGTAAATTTGTACTTACAGTTGCAAACATTTTCTGATAATTAGCTCTCTTACGTGGTCAAATGACATAACTAGCTGTTGCATGGGGAACATTTTTTCATGTTGGGCAAAGAAAATCTCATCTTTCTTCCCCGATTTTTCCAAGCTTGGCCACTGAAATAAACAGAGGTTTCGATTACAATTTACCGGCTGAGAATTTCCAACTTCAGACTGTGACTGGACAGCAGCGTTACCTCGGGGACGCTCCTCTATTAGCTGGCATGGACTGTTGCACTATACATGTACAGTATATGTACTCTTGTTTCATCATTCATCAAAAACTAATAAAACGTTTGGGTCAAATGATATTTCTCAAACAAGATTACATCATTTTAACATTAATTTAATTAATAATTTAAAATAGTTTTAACCTTTTCAAAGTTAAAGCGCCAGCAGAAGCAACAATAACACATAGAGGACCATATTCATTTATTCAATATCTGGTATTAGTTGTTAAAAGACCAAAACAATCCACACTGTGTATTAGGAGTGTGCATGTGTTAATATCTGAATGAAATATATGATGACAACAATTTGAGAAAACCTACTAAATGGTGTGAACAAGATATCCAGATACATTTCAATTTCAAATGAGCATTTCTCAAAAGATTGAAAAATGTTCTGAATGTTCTGAATGTTTCTAAAAAATGTTTTCTTGAATAAGAAGTATCAGCTGCGTAAAAAATAAAGGTATTTGTTTTTGATAAATGATGAAAACAAACAGCTCTTGGTATGACCCCACTTTATGTAGACAACACATATCCTTTAAATGTATTTGAATTAAATACATTTGTTTACACCAGTCTTTTATTTTGGTACATTTAATGGGCATGTATTTGTATTTTGTATCCAAATACATTGAAAGTATTTTTGTTCATCTCTGCTCTAGCATTATATAATAAAGCACATTGTTGTATAAGCAGTATGTATGTATGTAATATGCTTTAAGCTATGTTCACTAGCAGTTCAGCGGCTAACGTTAGCTAGCAAGTCAGCTAGTGTAACATTACTGTTTTGATTCTGTTTAGCCAGAGAGGTGATAAATACACTGATGATGAATTAGGTCTAACTTATAGCCTTGTTTGACAAAACACTTTTACAGATTTGTCTCAATGTTTAAAGATAGTGCACAATAAGCTTAAGGGAATGAGTGACGTAATGATAATGAAGTAATTGTTTCCTTGCACATCACCCACACCAACCAATGGGTATGTCATTATGTCACTCAGAGTTGTTTAAGAAAGTTATTTTGCAGCAGCAGAGTTGGAAGCAAGCGTTAGATTTCAGAGCTAATGAGCCAACAGCAAGCTCTCTACTTAAATGAATCACTGACTGTACCGTAGCAGCACAGGCGCTGGAGGTCAGCCATACAGATAGTTCCTTTTCTTTAGAGCACTCAATCACCGTCTTGCAGTTGCAACATCCAAATCCTGTTCAACCATGGCAGTATACTACTAGTATACAGCATGTGAAACTTTTCAACATGCTACTTTCAAACCAGAAAGTCAAAATCTTTGTCAAGCATCATGCTGCACAGCGTTAGGGCTCTTTTTACTTCTTTATTTTAGTTTATTTTTAGTACTTTATAAATGTCTACTCAATCAACCCAAGAAAACAGTGGCACCTACTAAACCATCTTGAATGTATTATGAAACAACAAGTGCGTTTCAGACAGGAATAGTCATTTATGGCATTTCTTCTTGCTTGATGTGAGGATCATCTGTGACTTATTATGGGATGGTCTCTCGAAGCAAAATGCTGCCGCTGTCTCTGGCGATGTGGTTATATAACAACCTACATCGCTGAAAACAGAATAGTGTGGCGCATCATAGCATCTCAGGGGGAGAGCTGAAATGATACAGGGGGACAAAAGTCACATAGTCAAACCATTGCAAAGCCCTTGAAATCCAGTGGAGATTAAACATATACCTGGTCTGCTCTGATACAAATCCCATATTGTGCAGTTGTGGTGTGACAGTCAGGTATCAGCGAGCTCCCCTGGTTTATTTATAGCTACTGTACAGAGATGAGATAGATCTCATCACAGCAGCTGGGCCCCTCAGACAAAAGAGAACATTTCTGCTGGAACTTTGTGGGAGGGGGAGAGAAGCCACGGAGCTGCAGCCGCAAATAGAAAGAACTGGATGAGTTTGAGGTGTGGAGATCTCCACACTGTGTTCCTTAAAATGAAATGAATATGGCTGCCACCACTCGAAACAAAGTGGTTCACTTGCTTCAGTTCACACCTCTTAACATACACTCACCACCCGGCCACTTTATTAGGTACTCCTGCTTGTTAACGCAAATAGCCTGCTCCTCCAAACAGCCAATCATGTGGCTGCAACTCAATATACTGTATAAAGCATGCAGACATGGTGAAGTGGTTTATTTTTTTGTTCGACTCAGTGGTGTGCAGAAGGGCACCTTGTTGAATCCATTCCTGCCAAGAATTCAGGCTGTTCTGGAGGCAAAAGGGGGCCCTACCTGGTACTAGAGAGGCATACCTAATAAAGTGGCCGGTGAGTGTATATACCTATTGGTGGATGAATAACACACTAGGCTGTGATCAGATAGACAAGAAAGGTTACAGATACAGGCCTTCACTTTCACACTTGTCACAGAGTAAGGTTAGACTAGTTAGTTGGCACTAGTTCAGGGTTCTGTCGATTTGAAATGGAAAGTCATGGAAAAGTCTTGGAAGTCTTGAAAGTTTTGTTAATAACTTGAAGAAGACACACGCCTGCCATGACCACACCGTAGAAAATAACTGAAAAGAACACACTGGCACTTTCACAGAAGTGTCCTATGTGATGATGGCCTCACAGTACCATTTTCACCCTGTTCAGACTCCAATGCAATACCACTCATGAAGTGTTGTCCAGGTTGAGCTCCTCTAATAGCACTGTCCAGTTAGTACCTCAGACATGATTTCATGCTATGTTACACTGTGAAACACTGTTTGTTGTCTGTACATCAGTCCTTGAGGTGATTCCTCTCAAGGTGGTCCGAGAGTCCAGGGTGCGTGTGCTCTGTGCTGTAATCCCACTCATCGACCTTTCCCTTCACTCATTGTCTACCGTCTGATCTGACTTCAAAGCCCCTGGTCCCTCACAGGAGTCGGTGAACTTTGACCCCTAGCCCCTCTGACCTGAAGCAAGGGTTTATGGGGAATTGTAATTGGTGAAACATGTCGGAGGGAGGGAAGTGGGTGGCGGTCCCAGTGGTTAGAGAAACTAGCTTGTGATGACCTCGGTTCGATTTTTCCAGACCGGATGGGAAAATCAGGGCGGGGTAAGTGATCATGGCGCTCCATTCCCTCAACAACCACTGTCAGGATGCCCTCGAGCAAGGCACTTATCCCCCAACTGCTCAGCAGCCACCAGAAGGCTGTGGTTTTACTGGGCACCTCCCATGTATTCCTTCCTGTCACTTATCCAAGTATGTCTTTGCAGTTTGTGATGTTGTGAATTAGACAGGCAGGATGGGAAAGGCAGGATTTGATAACATTTCCACAATATAACAAATAAATGTTGAGAAAGAAATTCTGCGATAAAACAGAAACGATGGTGATGAATTTGTTAAACTGACTGTATGTCACGTCCTACAGACGTGTCGTGTCGTCAAATAGGAAAACAGCTCGTCCACCAACCGCCTCTTCCATTGTTTTTATTTATTTTAACTTGTACTTTTACTGTTTTTACCTTTTTTACTTCTGTGTTTATAGGTTGCTTTTATGTGCCTTGTGTGGGTTTTTTTTGTTTACTGCTGCACAACCAATTGCCCCTCTGGGGACAAATGAAGTTTGACTTGATAACTTGATATAAGGAGCCTGTCATGGTTTTATGGCCATTAGTTAGTGCCCTTCATCTTCGGACACCATGGAGCATGGCCAACATTTGCTGACATGCCAGAACAACGACTTGTCCAATACTAACCAGTTTCACATTCATTTTGCACATGTACATACATACTTGACTTTCTATTGTTTATTTTTACATTGTGATATTGTCTATATATTTATTTTGTTATTTGTTCATTTTATTTTTAGTGTTTTTAGTTGTTTTTTGTATTATCTCCTAGTTTTATCCCCCTTTTCCTTTTCAACCTTAGCATAGGGTTTCAGAGCATGCCACCACACATTGTTGTGCCACCATAACTGTGTATGTGACAAATAAAAACCTTTGAACCTTGAACCTTTCCATTTTCTTACGGATGTGTTCCTTCTGAAGTAGTTAGGAAGCCGATTCGTCGGCTTCAACCCAGCCAATGGAAACACACCTAATTCACATTTTATTTTTTGCGCCCATACACTCACACCGGAGCCACTCCAGTTACAGTACGTTGATTTCTTCCTCTTGCTTCACTCTCTCGCTCTCTCCTTCCCTCCCCCTCCTCACACACACCTCTCCTTCACACACACACACACACCTCTCTAACACGCACTTATCTCTCTTTCACGCTTTTATTTTCGCTCCTGTTATCTTTTGATAGAGATGCCCACACAGTTTCCATGGCAACAGAAAAAAAAAGAAAAAAAGATGTGTGTTTTTCGACTATGGGGTGTTGCCGCATAGAAACCGCGGCAGAGAGAAAGGGAGGATGTAAGCTCTCCTGTAGTAGCGCAGCACAGACGGTGACAGGGAATTATCAGTGTTACCCGGATTTAAAAAAAAAAAAAACTTTGTTCTG
>OOFE01045132.1:0-19620 GCA_900323365.1 Monocentris japonica | reverse complement strand
CTCAGAGTATGCACCCCCTCCTCCCCAGCCACCCCACCCCCTCAGACTTTTGTTTCAGTTTGTTTTAGTGCTGTGCCAGTGGCCAGCCAGCCTGCTGAATGAGAATCATGCTTTCATCTCATACTTCTAAAGAGCTCAGAGAGAACTCAAAGAGCAGTTTAAGACTTATCCTTGAATGCAAGTAGTGTGTGTGCGCGTGCGTGCGCCTGTGCACCCTGCTGAGTTTAGCTCCTCATTAAAAAAAAAAAAAAAAAAAAAAAAGTGGGGACTCTGCCGCCTCCTGCAGCTGCTCTGCCCTCCATCACAGCAGCAGTAGGCAGAATTTCCTCTGACAGTGTGGAGGGGAGGAAAAGGGGGCGGGGCTCACCTCCAGCCGTCCACAGTGAGGCTGAATGACAGGTTAGTAAGATCTCTGCTGACCTCTAGTGGCCAAGCAATGCACGTATCAGGCTCTGCGGGTCTCGATCTTAATAAAAAGGGAAAAACGTCAAGAACCCGCAATTTTCAAGGCTTCTAAACCTAAACTTAAAACTCATACCTTTGTTTAACTTCGAAAGACAAATTTATTAATTGAGTTTATATAATGGAAGACATTTTATAACTTCTATAACTCAGGACCTGCAGACACCCTGACATACTGTATGCTTTAACCTTTGTGTCAGAGGTTTTCATACTGTCCTCATACAAAAATAGAAATGGGTTGAAAAACACATTTACTCGATAATAATTGGTATTGGTATCAGTTAGCTTGTGTTTACTTGTTGTTCCACCATTCTATTTCACAGCAACATTTCAGTAACCCTTTCTGAAAATTAAAACAAAACAAGCATGACTCGCCGCCACACGGCGAAATTCCTCGTGCAGGGCTCCTCCGTGTGGCGGCGAGTCATGCTTGAGCAATTTCGCCGCAAAGTTTTAGAAATCTCTGCGTGCATTCTGGGGCAGCGTTACTATAATTGTTTCGGTATTTTGGGGAGTTCTCTGCTTCTGGTGTTTTGTTTCGTGTTTTATTCTGTTTCTTTAAATCGAAGCAGAGACCACCGCCATCATCTCTCTCTGGTCCCTGTTTTTCAAGCACCCTATTTCAAAGCCCAGCGGACTTCTTCTCCCTTCCCCCTTCTCTTCGCGAGCTGAGTCAAATTGACCAAAGATGGCCAGAATAAGACCGGAAACGGAGCGATTCTGCCTTCAAAATAAAAGGTCGATATGGCCCTATGGTCTTGGCGGCCGTATTCTATAGAGTTTAGGAAACAATGTGCCACTGCTATGGACTGGAACGGACTTTTTTATAATAGTAAATGTCCTTTCAAGTTGTCTGGTATACGTTTTGTATTTGAGTTTGTATTTGAGTTTCGATCGGCAATTTCAACAACATAATGTCTTAAGTCGAAATGTATAAGTAAGTTTGAAAAAATGAAATACGGCATTACAAATATGTACCCAAAAACAGGCAGAACATGCTGAGTCAAAGTAAAAAATTAATGCAAAATATATTATATGAAAATGTACCCAACAAATGTAAGCAGTGCGAAATAAGCGAAAATTCATAGAGCTAAAGTTAAAAAACAAATTAGAAGAAAGTAGGAATATGAATAAAACAAATATGTGAATTTACATTATTTATTTTCACTTTGATACTTCATTATAGTCCAAAAACTTTGCGGCATCTTCGTCAATAGCGGTTTTATTTTGAAAGTTGTTACCGGAAATTGTATTTTTAATCTAGCTAGCTTGATAATGGTCTTTTCATGAGCAGGGATTTAGGAATGTGGAAACCAGCATCTACGTCACCCTCAATAGGCTTGGGGTCCGGTCGTCAGAAAACTTCTTTAAAGCAATGAATTTATAACATCAACACTGTGGTAAGTTGTTCTAATGGTGTCGTGAGATGCAAACCTCAACATGTAAAATTATTCCAGGTTGGTGGTGATGTGTGTGCTTCACACAGTTTAACACGCAGTCAAAGTTTAGCTCAATACGTTGACTTAAAAATGTCCGTTAGCTAGCCACGCAAGAAGCACGGAGGATGTTGAGAGATTCATCGCTAGCCACTGCAAGCTAGCCGGCTTGCTAGACAGAGAACATGCAATAAATGGTAACTCAACCGTTTTCTGGTGTATAGCAAGTCCATTGAAACATATATTTACAGCGGACGTGGTTGGGGTAGCAAGATTTCATTTCTCCAAACAAGTTCAAGCATGCGTCCTTCTATTGGGGTTGAGGTCGAGCAAAGGGAGAAAAAAAGGAGCCTGTCCCAACCTGAAGTGATTGTTTGGGAAACGTGCTGCCATGAGATTAACGATGTATATTTGTTGTTAGCAAGGCAACCATAACTATACCAATACCAAAAATTTGCTGACTGACTTGTATGTAAGTTAGATTATGTTGTTGTCTTTCATTCAGTTTAACATGGCGTGTGCGGGGCCCTTTTTTTACAATACCACAACAAGCTGTGCAGGTTACCAGAGGTTTTCCCACAAGATACAGCTCTTCCATTTGTTGTAGGGAAACATTTGCTGATTGCCTGCGGTGTTTTGGTAACATTTCTCCCCCCCAGGAACCGAACTGGGACGCTCCTCTCTGTCTCCATGGTAACGCGTGTTGTCGCGCCGAGCTGAAAGGGGCGGAACCGGTGCGCAACGACAGGTCCTTGGTTTCTCCCCCGTGAAGGCGAATCAATGATGGTAAGGAGAACGCGGCTTCACGAGGACATCCGCAGAATTAGGTAGATGGGAGACTGAGCATACGTGCATCTCGCTTATCTAGTCGGTAACGTTGCGTGATGGAATCTGTGTCTGTTGTATTGCCTTGTTTCTGTGTTAACGCTGGTCGTTGTCTTGTCATTTTTTTTCTCTCTCTCTTACTGGTATTGTGTGACGTGTGAGGCATTTGATGCAGGCTTGCTAAATCTATCTGTCATTAACAAAGAAATACTTAAAATGTCTCCTCTGTTTCAGCCGTTTCACGACAGAGTATACTACCCCTATACCAGTGAGACCCAGGGGACCCACTCCTCAGCAGGGATCCCGTCCCTCCTGAATTCCCCTCTCAGCCAACCCTCCTCCAACAGCCAATCTGTACCTCCACCAGGGATGACTCCCCCCAGTAGTACCTCCACCGTCCCACCCTTCAAATTCCGCCCGCGGAGGGAGAGCGTGGACTGGCGGCGCATCAGTGCGGTAGATGTGGATCTGGTGGTCAGCGAGCTGGATGTGGACTCCCTCCAGCAGCACATCAGCACGGTGACCTTCTGCAGCTTGGATGGAGAGCGCTGCCAACGCTGCCAGAACCCCGTGGACCCGGCTCTGGTCAAGCTCTTCCGGCTGGCCCAGCTCACAGTGGAGTGGCTCCTCCACTGCCAGGGATTTTTGACCCTCAACCTGCGTGCAGCTGAGGATAGTCTGGTGGCCGCTGGCAGGGAGCGTGAGCAGCTCCTGGCCCAGCAGAAGAAGCAGGAGGAGAAGGTGAATGCACTGACCACTGAGCTTAAGCAGAGGAAGAAGTTCATTCGCACCCAGCAGTCCATGCTCGCCCCACGGATCATCAGCAACCATAAGGTACTGTTGACACACTACATGCTCACTCTCTAGGGGGTATTGCTTACCATTTGCATTGTGCGTATGGCAGACAGTCACCCCGATCACCCCCACCCCCCTCACCCGTCCTAGGGGCCTTCTTTTCTGTCATTGTTCTCAAGCATTATTCACAGCTCCTGCTTTGTGCATTTGTCATCTGGATTTGGTTGTGAAAAAAGGAAATAGCCATGTTTAAAGATGTTGCTTTGGAAACGTTTGTTTTCTATTGTAAAACCTGTAATGGGCAGATATTTTGGTACAGTTATAATCAGCTTTGTTCTCAGACTCAGAAAGAATAGGATTTCAAGCTGCAGAGCAGATGGTGTCATTTGGTGGCAATTAGTTTTTTTTTAATCCACTTACAAAAGGCGACTGACTGACTCACACCTCCCCCACCCTTGTATATATGCATGTCGTCTCAGTGTATTTAGTAGTCAGCGTTGTTGGAAGACATTTTTATAATAGTTACATATAGGATACTGCTGCTTTTATCTATTGGACCCCTTTGTCTGTATATTCTATTGTAGGAAGCATAGCATACTAGCCAATAGGCTATTTATAGGACAAGTCCAAAACAGAGATCTGCCCTGTGTTCTTTAAGTGTGTTGCTGCTGACCTGGGCAAGCAGTTGCCAAGGTAACAGCTGTAATGTGTCATGGCAGAGTGTGGTTGCTAGGTGTGCACTAGCAGCTCAGCTAACAGACGCGTTGATAACTGAGCTCTGAGCAGCTCAATAATTGATAGAAAGGCCATGTGTGTCCTCCTTGGACCTTCAGCATTTGTTGTCTGTCATGGGTAATGTTAATGTTTCCATGTCTTCGTGTATCCGTATCACCATCATTTGTTTCTACAAAATGGATTTCTCAGAGAGTGCGATACACACAGACTCCTTTATTTGAGTGACCAGACTCATGCTAATTTAATTTCACTCCAAAGTTATTTCCAAAGTTATTCCAGACCAGCAATGTGATTGTATCACTGACGGACCTACTTATTGTAGCGTCACACCTCTCCATGCGATGTAGTTGACTTTCCAAACTTTGCTACCATATGGTGTTACAAGATATCAGTAGCAACGGGTTTAAAATTGAATGAAGTCACAGGCACAGTCAGCAGCGGTGTTAAATGTAGCATGTGATGTGTGTCTAAATGGCAGAGCCAGCGTCTATTCTAGCTAGCTCTTGATTTTGTTAGTGAGCTGAAGTGAGGTGACGCCTGCTGCAGGGAGCAAATCACCATCACTCACGCTATCTGTCTGCTTGGAAACACATGCCTGAACTCAATGGATGCTCCTGTGTGAAGCGTAATCAGCGTTGACCCGATTTGAGTGATTGTTCAATGATTTGTAGCCAGTTGTTATCATCAAGTACAGCAAGATTGCAATGTAAAAATATAATAATGTTATCAAGGAGGATGCCTTTACGTAATTTAATGTGAATCGTTATTAAATTCAGACACAATGCTCCTGAACATAGGTTTACCGAATGATTTTAATTTTGGTGTTTTTTCAAAGAATGAGAATCTTAGTACAGTGACAGAGAAAATATGTGAATTAGTATTGATTGATTGATTGAATTGCTATTGCAAAAGGTGATATATTAATACACATCTTTTTTTGTTTGTTTTTTTCTTTAGTGTCCACATTGTGATAAAACCTTCATCAATTCCTTATTTCTCCAGAATCACATGCAACGCCGTCACCCTGATGACTATGACATCCGTAAGTCAATCAGTCTGCTCATCAAAGGTTTGATGAGCAGTTTAGGAGAGAGAGTGGGAATGCATAAGAAAAGGTCGGAGTCAGATAAGTCACTTGCACATAAAAAAATGTCCAGGCATAATAGAGTGTAAGGGTGTGATCACTAGGCTTTCCAAGCATGACTAACTGCTGGCTATCAGACAGTTCTCGTGCCTACCTACGTTGAATGCACTTATTGTAAGTCGCTTTGGATAAAAGCATCTGCTAAATGACTGTAATGTAAAATCAACATCCGCCTCCTTATATCCATAAAACCTTGTGTGTTGGGGTGGTTTCCTGATGTTGATTCGGATTCCATTCTCACTCGTAACAAACTGCACCACAGTTCATTTGGAAGGGGATAGAGATCTTAATTTTCAGATGTCTCAGTGCAGTTATTTGGTGCCAGCCAAATGTTGAATGGCATTGTTTTCAATTGCCCAAACGAACTGAACTAAAGGAGTAAATGCTCCAGAGTTTGAATAAACTGCTCCGACACGTCCAAAAAGTGGCACAGCCGTAACAATTTCCTGCTGACACGTAACCAAAAATCGTTTTGGAAAACCATGGATTATTGGATTATTATTATAGCTATTTTGAAACATTCGTGATGATAAGAGTCTTCAACCTTTGTGAACGATAGAGTGATGAATTTCAACTATCACTTTTTTCCAACGAATATGAAGACGAATATGCAGCATGTTATTGTTGTTTATAGACATGAAGTCCCTCATTCACGTGAAGTTGGTTCCACGTTGCATTATCAAGCACTGTATTGTTTTTTTCTTCCAGAGATGCGGTCAGACAGCGAGAAGAAATCTCAGGTCGAGAGCCTCAAGGTGGAGATCAGCAGTCTGAAGGAGCAGCTTGTTCAGCAGCAACAGGCCTTGCTAGCCAAAACAGCTCAGGTAGGAAAACAAGACCAGACTGCACCTGCTACACTGTTGCTAGCAAGTTGAATGCTGCATGGATGTGTTCTCAGCCCTAATAATGCTGTATAACCTCATATTTAATGCAATTGATTAGTTGGCTTACATTTTGAAAATTGATTCTGAGTAATCCTAAAAACAACAATGACTTAACTATCGAATCAAAAACTGCATATTTACTTACTATCTTCATGCCAGCCAGTAGTGGATTCATAGTTACTGATGAAGCTTTATTCTTCCTCTGATTCCAGGAGAAAGAGCAGCAGTCCATGCACAAGGACCTGATGAGAGAACTGGACCGTTTTAAAGCCGAGGAGATGGCGCGCATGGACAGAAAGATAGAAGACAGCAGGGATGGCATACGCAGGGAGATGGAATTTCTTTACAGCCGAAATCTTCAGGCTCGCAATGTACGAAATGGATACTTTGATAGTGCCTTCAATAACTTCATAAATACTAGAGTACTTATTAAGCACTTTAATGCTGTTGTTCATTGACATGAAATTAGTTTTTGATCCTTCAGGCCATTTGCCATTTATTTGTAAGATTTAAGATTAATTTAACCATTACATTCACTCATCCGTAGGAAGCAGATCAGACAGCGAAGCGTGATACAGCAGCCAGCCCCGTTCACCGACAGGCAGAGAGAGACCTGGATAACTACAAAGAGATGCAGATGCAAGCCATCCAAAAAGTGGAACAGCAACTCAAGAAACAGGTCAATTTCATAGGGAGGCGATCTTTTAATAAGTAGACCTGAATGCCAAGAGATTTTGAGTGCAGCCTCACATGCTCACAATATGCCCTTCTAGGATAAAAAGTGGGAATCCAGAATTCAGGAAATCAAGACTCAGCACGAGTCTGAAAAGAATCAGGTATCTATGGATATTTTTCACTGTCATCATGTCATTATAGCATGTATAACCCAAACAAGTATCCTATCACACAAGACACCACTGCCCCATCATGCTTTCGTTACAAAAGAGCCAGTTGGACTGTGAATCTTCTCCCATTTTCTTCCAGTTGTTGAATGAGCTGAGCAAAACACAGTCCTTTGTATTGGAGCTACAGGAGCGCAGCCAGAGACTGAAGGAGGAGATGGGGAGGAAGCTGCAAGAGAAGGAGCACACAATCATCGCTCAGAGGGAGCAGGTTAGCACAGATCCAAACTCATTCACACACACACACATCACCGCCCAGTGTGACTGTGGAGGGGAAGTAAGGCCCTTGTTCAGGATATCCTGTATTTGCGCTACGGGCTGAGATTGTGTTGTATTGTGATATGGCGATACTGTACATCTGTCATGACCGTACTGCATAGGAAGCCTTTTAAGAAGTACAATTCTCTGAAATAGCTCCACTTTTTCACTGTACATACAATTCTCTGTACAGTTCAGTTGTTGAAAACTGACAGTGATTGACATGCACTACACATAACCCTACATTTAGAGGATCACCGCATGTAGTGTATGACTTTGTGATGACTTTTCTTTCTTCTTGTAGATAAAGAACATTTCCTCAAATCCACCAGCCAAAATAGTTGAAGTACCAGGTATGGATTCCTTTTCAGTTTTGATCAGGCTGCATCACTTTTTCACTTCAGGCATCTATGATCTTAATCTTGATCTTACTCTCTATTTTTCAGTGATTGTCACTGCACCAGCACCAGAGCCTAAACCAAAAAGAGTGGTACTTGGTAAGTTGCAAAAACCCATTGTAATCACTATGACTCTATGAAAAACAAAACCTTCTCACCCCCAGAAAGGTTGAGCATGCACTTATTTGCATGGAGGATTTACAAGCCCACTCTTAATGCTGTTCCCGACAACAAACTGTAAACCAGCACCACCGTTGACACAGCAGTATTTTTGTCCCCTCCTCTGAATTCTTATTTTATCTGACTCTTTGACCTCCACTGACTTTTCACCTCCTGTGCTATCCAATTAGAGGAGCCCCCCTCTGCTCCTAAGCTGGATCCTATACAGGAGCTGTCAGAGGAGGAGAAAGGTAAAACTGATGCCTGAAGCAGCAGAGCCTGTCGCTGCATGCTCTCTGCATGGATGCATCAGTCTGTTCTGGGCATGATTTTCCTCAAGTATCTTGGGACTAAGATCATCTTAGTCAACACTGACATGGAAAGGAATTAAGATGACCTTAGTACAAAGACGTTTTTGGGAAACCTGACCCTGGTCTGTGACAGTCTGTGATGCCTGCCATGTCCACTCAGTGATCATTATGTAGAGTCCATCCATCATTTTGTTGCAGCCTCTGTGGCAAATAAACACACAGACATTCTCCTCTTCTGGCTGCCCCACTGCAGACAAATTACTCCCTTCTATCTGAGCAATTGACTGAGCATGGAGCTTTCGATGAAAACTGGCAAATATGCATGTTGATGTTCTCTTTCTCATTGACCCACCACCTGTGATTGAACCCTAATTCATGATAAGTGGCTGATGTGGTAAGTGGTATGGTTTCTTTTATAGACTCAAGCAGCATCTCTGAGAAGAGGCCAGTGGATAAGAAGCCAGAGCCCACACCGGAGAGGAAGCAGAAGGTGAACACCAGCGCTCTGAGGAGGAACCCCAACATCAAGAAAGAGCTGCGCTCAGCCCTGGAGCAAGCTCTTATTGAGAAGCTGGAGGACCTGGGGGTTAAGGCTGTATGTTACATCCTGAAGTTCTTCCACATACAGTACTGTAGATACCTTTCAGCAGGAATCAGTGAGATTATGAAACTTTGTATATTATATCTAAAAGAAAATGGCATAAAATGTATTTTTGTTTAAATGCGATAATACAACTGTTGGTCAGCATTGACCGTCATATTCTACATCTGTAACCAACCCAAAATGTGGGTATTTAAGAGTTTGATGTTACATCCAGACCTGGCCTCAATGTCAAATATTAAAATACTATTTGCAAATATATATTATGGACAATACAATGGCAATCATACAAACATAGCTGAATGTCTGGTTAGATCAGTTAGGCTATAGAGTTACACTGCTATTGAATTGGAAGAGACAACAAAGAGAAACCGATTCATTTCCATTCTCTCAACCTCTCTGCAGGATCAGGGTGGTCTGAAGGACAGGGAGTTCAGTGCTGTCATGGCCAAGGTGCGCTCAGAGCGGGAGGCCATTGCGAGGGAGATGCCTGAGTACTGGCGCCACCGAGAGGAGCTAGCCAACACCGTGGAGCAGAGGCTGAGGGGACGGAGGAGAGGCAGCGACCCTGCCCTTGAGCCACAAGCCAAAGCCAAGCACTCAATTAAAGGTACTTTCCAGGACAGGTCATCAAAAAGCCTCTTGGCAGTTGAGATCATCTTCCTAAGTCTTTATTCTGCCCCTTAGACCACTAGTAACCACATTGTGGTGCTGCTTTGCTTAGTCAATTTGAGCTAGCTTATATTGTGTTTATCTTTATGAGCAATTGCTGTGCATTGACAGTCCATGTTGTTTCACTAGTATTATTGGTATTAATTGTTTCTGTCTGGTTACATCAATGATGTCAGTCTAATCTATGCAAACCTTTAACTGTAAGCCCTAATCTGTTGCTATGAGCCTTGTTCAGCGCCACATAAGCCGACTTGGCCTTTGAGATCTCCACTGACACACTCTGTGACTGATCCGCTAATTGTGCTGCATTTACATATGTGGGTGTCTGTTTTCCTGTGTCCAGTGGCTCAGAACAGACCTCGCTCCAGCAGCCTGCCCTCCAGGGTGACCCAGGTGATGTCTGGACCTCCAGTCAAACAGCCCAAGACCCCCCAGCCGGCACCAAGAACAAAGACCGGCACCCAGCCCAAGACATCCACACCCAACTTCAAGACCGTGAAGACCTTTACATCCAAGTATGGAAAACTTCGAGGGTCTAATCATCTGTGTAAAATGAAACCGTCTCCATAACTTTTGATTTTTCTTTTCCTTTATTCTTCATAGCTCTCCTTTACACCTGGTATTAACATGTGCCCTGGGTGATTGAGATTGGATTTGGATAGAGCAAAAACAATCAGATCCAATCACCAAATCACCCCTGGAGGTGGTCAGAGACGCATTTGGCCGCATTAACATCAAAGTGTAAATGCAGTAGAATCTCCTGTCCACATTCAGCTATGTAAATGGTTGTTAACAGATCCAACAATGAAGCACAGACGAGTGGAGGCAGCATGCATAGTAACTTAATCCTAGCCAGGAGTTCAGAAAATATTGAGCTATGAACTTCAGATGCATAAAACTACCTTCTCCTCAGCTGTTCTACAGTATACCTGTTGTCTCAGATGACCCTTTCTGTGTTTAGTGCTTATAAGAACATGATTTCAACAGTGCTGATCATATTTCTAAAGGATGTAAGTTTTACAAGGGGAAGTGCAGAGCAGTCTGCATTAACAAGGAAACGAAGAATCAGATTTCAGTGTGGGCATGGGAGACATATTAATGTCAGGTGTAAATGTAACCTGTCTAAATCATCTCTAGACACAAACTGAGATATGAGACACATGTTAATACCAGGTGTAAAGGGGGGCGTAGAGTGCCCAACCAAGAACGTTGGTTGTATTGTATCATAAATCATAATCTGTCTCTGTTTCCTCAGGACTCCTCCTTTCAGTTCAGACGAAGAGTCCGAAGAAGAGGACACAGATGTGGAGGAGGAACAGCCTCAAAAACACCGTCAGGAGCAGAGGGGCAAGTCACCCCAGCCCAAACCAAGCCAGGCCACACCGGTCCATGCCAGAACAAACAAGGCCAGTCCAGTCCTTGCGAGGCAGACTCCAGCCAAGCACTTATCCTACTCTAACCCCCAACAGTCCAGGGGACCAGTGAGTGTCGTGGCCAAGACAGCGGTCACCACGATGGTGAGCGATGAGGAGTGGTCAGAAGGCGGCGAGATGCTGGAGATCGACCCCAGGCAGCTCCAGAGCTACAAAGACCAGAACGGCAACGTGGACAAGAGAAACTTTGGTAAAGGTGGGTTTAATAGTCTTTAGCTTAGGTACAGTAATTCATTTGAGTTAATTGTCCCTTTTAAGAACTGTCAGGTAATACCATCCAATTGGCTCGCTGATTTAAGTCATGAAAATAAACATTAGAAATAATGAATTATCATCATAACAAATTATTTCTTTTATTACACTTATGTCAAGCTTGGAAATATTCATTTCAACAGTTTATTAATTATCTTTTCCCTTTTAGAAAACAAAATAAGTGACCTGACCAGAAAAATGGAGAAGCAATTTCAAGAGAGAGTGGCAAAGAAACCAGCAGGGGGCGTGAGCATCCTACCAGAGAGGAAGGACGAGGTTCAGGACCTCATGGTGAGATTTTCACTCTGGCCTGACCTCAGTGCATTCTTCCCCATATACTGACCTGTTCAAACTAATTTCAATCTTTTATATGAATTCATAGTTCACAGCAAAGTAGGGAGTGATAGCCTCATGTAGGTTAGATGGTCTTTGAGAAAATATGATGTAAAACAAAGCTGCTAAATATTTGTTTTTCCAGTGGAATTTTACCTGATCACTCGCTATTTTTGTTACCACTACAGAGTTATTCCTTCCTGACCTGAAAAATAAAACTGTGGTAATAATGCAGAAAAGCCACCAGAGCAGGGTAAATGAATTAATAAACTACAAGTGTTGCCAGTGTTCACAAAATATCTTTTTTGATCATTAGTTCATGAGTACATGAACGTTGCATTTGGGTTATTGCATTAATATTTTGATGAACTAGCGGCCACGGGTGTGCGTTTATTGGCTGTTTTGCAACAATTTTGAGTGTGACTGAGCCAATCAGAAGTAAGGACTGGAAACTTTGTGTGTCTATGTGGTCTTAGAGAACTTTAATGGACTTTTCTGTGTTCTTCCTTAACCCACCTAATCACTGGTCCTGTATGTGGTGTCAGTACACAGACCTAGAGGAGAGCAGTGACTTGATGGTCTCCTCCCTGGAGGACGGAGCTGGACAGGACATGTTTAAACCAGGCCAGGGCTTCGGACCACTGAGGAAGAGCCTGGACTCGCCCAGCACCAGCGTCTGGGGAACCTCCACAGGCAAGGGACAGAAATCAGGTCAGTGCCAGGCCTGGGTCTACTGGCCCCTTACTAACTGATCATTAGTTCAGTTGATAAGCCAGTTGGTAGAGCATGAGAGTCTCAGGGTTGTGGGTTCGATCCCCACACCTTTGTAAGTTGCTTTGGATGAAAGCGTCTGCTAAATGACTGTAATGGAAACACTGCTCTGTTGTTGTGCCTCCCAGGTCTGACTGAAGCCGGGACAGGCAGCACACTGAAGAGCAGCCTGGTCTCGCTCAGCGACTTCAGTGATTCTGAGGACATCTAGCAATAAAAACACTTCACAGCTGACGAGGTGATGTAGCGCTACACCTAGCAGAGACATAGGACCTCAATCTATTGCGCTGGCATCAACATGCCAAATATCCAAGCCACGTTGAGAGTTAGCATATGAAAGCTATAATACAGAGATTAAAGATGCTCATCAAAGGGATTCTCTCTTCTGTACTCAATAGAAATTGTTCTGACTGACATTTTCCAAGTATCAGTTTCACCTTATGCCTTGTGCCAACTTGGCCTTTTGGAACTTTTCAGTATTCATTTTTTATACAGAATTTGTCATAGAGAATTGTTTTTTTAATATTCAATGAAATATATTGCACTCCAAGTGAGGTACTGTTTGAAGTACTGTATGTAGTTGTTTGTGTCAATTTTTGTATATGAAATTTGTAAAGCCTTCATGTGTTGAAAGGAGCAAAGAGATGTGAGTTTTTATGGAAAATATTTATACAAGCAATAAATGTTTTTTTTTTTGTGGAATCCATACTAATTGTAAATGTTTGCATGCACAGTCCCAAATCAAAGTTTCCTCTCCACACAAATCTCTTATTTGCAACCAGCAAGACAGCCAAAGAAGTTATCCTCTCTCTGTTATTGTGCAGTTCCAAGCTTTGCTTTAATAACAGGATTCACATTTCCAGCCATGCACATCTTCAGTAAATCTTCTAAGTCCTTTGTATTTGAGTCGCTTTCTAAGGTCTGAGTTCCCCTTTGGCTCAGACAAAGTCGTCCCTGCTGAAGGTCCTGGTGGTCCTCGTAGCTCTCGTGGTCCTGCTCTTCCTGCTGTTTCTCCCCTCATAGAACAGGGGTGGCACAATGGTCACTCTGGACGAGGAGGCTGGCAGCATGTAGGTCCGTCTGGTCCGGGCTGTGGCATAGGTCGCCGGCCTGCGTGGCCTTTTCTGGGAACTGATACAGAAAGTAATAAGAACTTGTGAGTTAATGGGGGAAGTATTTGTCATTTATCCCAATTAATAAATAGTCAGGGTCAAAGTTATCGACAATAAAAATGATATTAGGAGGTTTTGGAGAGATTTACGTTGAGTGGAGACCCTCTCTTCCAGAGAAGTAACTCAGCACAGCCCCTCCAGCGATGAGAAGGATAGAGCCTCCCCAGCCAATGAAAACTGCAGCTCCCAGTTCAAATCTGTACAATTGCTGTATATAATTAATTTGTGGTATTTTGATTTTCTGCAATTATTGTTTTATCATACAGGCGCCACCACATGTAACCCACTTAATTGATAGACTCATTTTTTATTTATAAGATTTTAAAATGTGAATTTCACATACAGGGACCTTGTAATTCAGTGTTAGCAAAATGCTCTAATTTTCAAAGTAAAAGTACTCACTTCTGTGCCCTGAAATTTGGATCCAAAAATTCTGTGACGACTCTGTTGCCCCACCATGAGTAGGTGATCATACCACAGAATCCTAGGAGGATATACTGTAAGCATCCTCAGTGTAGTGTATATTTCACATAAAAAATAAAATTTTTTACAGTTCTCAAAAATATCCTTACCTGAAGCCAGGTAGGTTACACCTCCTGCAAAGGTCACCCTTGCATTGGCAATCTCTGAACCCCCTATTTTAGTGCATTTCATCCCGACCAGTGTGAGGACGCCTGCAAAGAAACCAGTGATGACTGCACAGACAGCCAGGGCTCTGCACGCGTGTAGGAAGGCTGGAAGAGAGATGAAACCATGTTGTTACCTACTGATTACTTTGTGTTTGACAACATCATGTTGAGATGATTATTTATATAAAAAAGGTAAATTTAAAAGGTCTTGAGACAAAAGAAAGACCACAAAGTGCCTCTTTATATTATCCGAACAGGTGATCTTTCTCACTGTGAAACCTATATCTGATCTGTAGCCTAAAATAGCAGGCCAGTTTTATTAGTGAAGTGTGGGTAAAGTTACAAGATGCAGTTTAGACAATGCTATCATTACAGCCTGACTGTTTCAGATCACAACACCAATCTCAGACAGACGACCAGGGACTGGTTTTCTGAAGGAACATGGTCCACAGGTCATCTTTGCTCCATTCATCAGTAGCTGAACGAGGGTGATGTTAGGGCTAAGGTGCTTAGGGTAAACCCAGCCCAGAATATCCTACCAGGCAGGGCCAGCATAGAGGGGTAGTCCTTGCAGTCGGAGACCCCCGTTGTGTCTGAGATACAGTCCTTCCACAGGTTGGAGTAGTAGTTGGAGGTCGTCAGGACGATGCTGCCCACCTCGGAGAAGGTCCAGTACTCGGTGGGTAGAGTGGAACACACCAGTATCCAACCGCACAGACAGGAAACGAAGCAGCCAATCTCCATATACATCACCACTGTCCTGTACTTCATGGTGTCCGCTGTCTTCCCTCACCCAAAAACAACCCAACCTTTTGAAAACCAGTGGAGATGAACGACTAAAACAATACGTTGAACAGAAAGAGAGTTAAGTTCTAGCTATGAGAACTTGTGCCTGTGCAAAACTGAACAAAGCGCTCTCTCTCTCTCCTACCACATTGCTGATGCATAGGTGTCAAGACAGCGGTTTGGAAGTTAGGCTTTCATCTGAGCTTATCTTTTAGACGGTTTTGCCCAGTAAGCAGCTCTTATTTTCCCAGGACTCAGGAAGAAACACTGTCAACGATGGAGTCTTGCTGGTTTGTTAAACACATACACACCCACAGACAACTACACTATGTAGTCATTTCAGTCATGTCAGTGGGTCATCTACTTCATACCGATCACATCTTTTCAGAAACTGATTTCATAATACACTATTTATCACCTTCTACACAGCTTTATTAAAGTAGTGTGTAAATGTAATGAAACAGGATGGAAACAGTGAAGAATAATACTAATAGTTTTATCATCATTTATTATTTAGTGTAATAAAGGGGACACTGTTTGCACAAGAGACTATAATAAAGCATGCAACCCAGCAGACATACTTGCTCTTAAATGTAGAGCCATGAACTGAAACCGTATCATTATTTTGTAGCGTTACACAATCACAATATTACTAGAAGTCATCTTGTAGGGAGAGAAGTTGTTGGAGCCAATCGCCCTTATTGATTGTGCGCATTGTCCATCGAGGCCGTTGCCTCCTCTGGAAATGTCTTTGTCTCTGATGAAGGGAACCATTGGATTTCTGGAGTAGCGAGAATACCGTTTCCTGCCAACAACACGTCCAATATAGTTGTGAATCTTCGATAAAGTTGACCTGGGTACATTTCCAACTGATTTGTAAGCACTCTTTTTCAAATCTCCTCTCAGAATATTTGTAGTCATTTAAAGTTAAGTAACACACCTTTCCTGATGGGTTACTGTGCATGCAGTGGCACAATGAAATGTACAGCCAAGTAAAATGAGGAAGCTCCCCGCCAGGCCAAGGTAGACGGGCACTCCAATATCATAGCTAGGGAGACAAAACCAGAATTAAAATGGGCTACTGCCTTCTTTTGCTTTGATTTATATTGACCTAATAATGAAATATTTTCATAGATTAAATGTTACCCCAATTTTGACGGGTCTGCTTTGGCATGTAAAAAGGCTGCAGCAACTCTGTTTATGTATATGCAGTAACCAGCCATGTCTGAAACGCCTGCATGAGGGAAAGCCAATGACAGATGAAAAACAAGACAAACCAGCTAGCAGATGCTCTTAAAAGCTGCTTTCACATACGTTTCACGTAAATGCTGAAACACTTTAACGCACAAACGGTGCTCACAGCCAACAAAATGAAAAGCGGACGCTGTCATCAATATCTTGTCGTTGGTTCTCTGGCCTCCACCGATGTATGTGCACTCCATCCCAAAAAATGCGAGCACTGTGCCTACCAAGCCAAGGCCTAGGCCAATCATCAGGAGCCCCCGTACTGCCTGGATGTATGCTGGATAACACACACACACACACAAATGTAAACAAATGATTAATCCATCCCAAAATATGCCCTTGGATCATAACTTCCCTTTGGGCCCTTTGTGAAAATGACTTCTCATTCTTCTTCTTTATGGAAACTTTATAGACAGAATCAGCAGAAGCAAGAGATGCTTGGTCTGTGTACCCACATTTCACCATCCACAGCACCCCAAAGTCTACACAGTTGACCACAGCAGAGGAGTCTTCATAGCAGTCCTTCCACAGGTTGGACCAGTACCAGGCCACCGTTAGTATAGAGGAGCCCCCTTGGCCCTCCAGCTGGGCCACCCTTCAGCAACAGAATACAGTTAGTGCAGTTAAAATTATAATTCTGTCTCCTTTGCCTTATCTACCTACCTCCAGTGGTCCATGGCGAGGGTGCAGGCCACCAGGCCCCAGCCCAATATGGACACCAGTAGGCCCAGGATCTGAGCCAGCCTCCTCCACATCCCTCCACTGGCAGATGGGAGAGCCTCTACTGTGGGGTCCTACTGAGTAATGGTTTTTCATATGTTAAAGTACTAGTTAAGTACAAGTTACTAAGCTTCCCAGACCAAAGGAAAATGATTGCTGAATGTATTGTGAATACCTGAAGAAACATAAGAGCACAACCAAACAGATTAGTCTTATCATGCAAATAGTGTGTTCACTTTTGAGGCTTTTTCGGTGTAATAGATATTTAAAACATAAAAAGAGTGTTTAGTTTATGTATACACATAAATAGAAATAATAGAAATAACCTTGAAGCTATTTAAACAGTATTTCACATACAGTTTGTGAACCCTTTTGAATTGCCTGCATTCCTGCATGACAGGCTTCGTAACCAGAGGTAAACACAATGTGATTTAACAAATAACACAGGATTTGTACTTTTACATGTTTTTATTGAATATTGAAGAAGAGAAAATGTGGATGTGGATGTTCCACAAAGCTACTGGAACAATGTTCTGTGGACAGATGAGACAAAAAAAAGTTTACTTTTTGGCAAAAGGGCACAATGCTGTTTGGAGGAGAATAAACACTGCATACCAACAGCAAAACCTCATCCCAAATGTGAAGCATGGTGAGGGAGCATCATGGTTTGGGGCTACTTTGCTACCTCAGGGCCTGGACAGCTTCAATCATTGGGGGAACAATGAATTTAAATTGCATCAGGGAATTCTCCAGGAGAATATCAGGGTAACGGTCTGTGATCTGTGATCTGTGAAGCTTAACAGAGGTTGGGTCATGCAGCATGACAATGACCCCAAACACAAAGCAAATCTACAACAATGGCTTCAACAGAGTCCTGACCTTAACCCTATTGAAATGTTGTGGCATGACCTGAAGCAAGCCGTTTATGCAAGGCATCCCAAAATATCAATGAACTGAAACAGTTCTGTAAGGAGGAATGGTCCAAAATACCTCCTTGTGCAGGTCTGATCAGCAACTACAGGAATCGTTTGGTTGAGGTTATTGCTGCAGAAGGAGGTTCCACCAGTTACTAAATCTCATGGTTAACATACTTTTTCCAAACCAAGCTGTTAACATTAGAACAATATGTTCAATAAAGACATGTCAAAGTACTAATTGTTGTGTGTTATTTGTTAAATCACATTGTGTTATCTATTGTAATGACTTAGATGACCATTTTAGGAGCCATTTCTACAGGAACGCACGTAATTCAAAAGGGTTCGCAAACTTTATTTACAACTGTACTTGAAAGCTGTCTTTGATTAGATTTGTTCAGACATCTTTTGCTCCTAGCTGACATAACTGTGGCATGACCTGTATTCAACTGGAGAAACAAAGCCAATAATGTCAGTTATAAAGGTCACTAGAGTCGTCCTACCTTGCAAAGGAAGTATTCCACACAGAATTGAAGTAATAAATGCCGCAAGGCTTTTGCTTCAAAAGAAAGCTGCGGAGTGCCAGTCTTGACACTGCTCATGCAGTTTTGTATAAAGGTTTGAATGATAACAGCAAAACAGACACTGTTTACAGTCAACCAGCCCTGATTAGTCTGTTAGGTTTATTGTTGAAGCCACACAAAGCCTGACTATCCTAATAGAAAGCTTTGATGTGGACCTCAATCATATATTATTTTGTTAAATGGCCATAAATATGTATTTTGATTGTCTTGTGTGAATGTGCTAGTTCTGTCTGGCTATTGATGATACACAGCAAGCAACAGACAATGAAAGCAAATAGAACCAGGCATTTCTTTTTAAACGAAACATGAGGATTTTATTAATAAAAAAAAACACTGCTGAATTTGCTTTTGCCACCGATTCATAACTTGAACAAATAAGCATCAGCCCACTTGACCATCACAACCATTCGTCCCTCGCAGAATCAGTCACGTTCGTTCAGATGTAGGAGTTTCGAGTGAACGATTCATTCTCACTCCTTGACCTGCTTGACAGAGAGGACACTGTCCGACTGCTGCTGCTGCTCCTCGACTCGGAGCGACTTGAGCCACTGGACCTTGATGAGCGGCCAGACTCAGACCCTGACCTTGACCCTGACCCCGCAGAGCGATCAGACTTGGAGGTTCCACCCGACTTTGACGAGCGCCCTGACTTGGCCGAACGTCCAGACTGGGACGAGCGCTCCGACCTTGAGGAGATGCCAGACACTTCTGAGAGCGCAGACTTGGACGACAGCTCGGAGACGGATGACACTTTGGTCTTGGAGGTGATCTCTGATACTGTGGATAAGGCTGTTGTGGACTTGGTCTGCTCCGCCTCGGGGAGAGCGGGGACGACAATAGTCCTGTGGAGAGACGCACATTATTATCAAAATGGGGATAGGCTGCTGAGCTACTGTGAGAGGCCCAGGGTAGGAGGTGAAACTATACTTGGGGCCCATGGTGCTGGAGGGGGAGGCATAGAAGGACCTAGTACAGTTTGGATGCTCAGTATCAGGTTTGGCTGCAGAACAAATGCCAAGTTGACTGGTGACATAGATGAAGTGTAAGGTCAAGTTGTCACTACAGCTGTCAATCAAACTATACATTTGATTTGACAAGGAAGATCAATTCTTTATCTGTTATATCACATTATGCCGAAATGGATCCGTACTATGCAGCCTTTCTCTTTCCTTCTCTATATACTCGTAACGCTTATCTAA
>OOFE01045131.1:0-10045 GCA_900323365.1 Monocentris japonica | reverse complement strand
CACCCTCCTCTATATCATCAGCCCTTTCATCATCATCATCATCAGCAGCAGCAGCAGCAGCAGCTCCGACATCATCATCTTCCTCATCATCTTTCTCATCCTCATCATCATCCTAATCATCTTCCTCTTCATTATCACTTTTCTAACCCCCCCATCATCACAATTCAGCAGCATCTCATCATCATCATCATCCTCCTTCTCATCATCACCATCAGCAGCAGCTTCATCACCATCACCTTCATCCTCATCCTCATCAGCCTGGGTCATCGCATCATCATCTCATCATCATTGCCATCATTATCATCACCATCCTCAGTAGTACCAGCAGCAGCAGCATACCATAATGACCTCCATCACTATCACATCCTCATCCTCATCACCATGACCCTCATCATCATCATCAACAGCAGCAGCTCTATCATCACCACCACCCTCACCTTCATCAACAGCAGCATCCTCATCATCCTCGTCGTCGTCATCAGTAGCAGCGGCAGCAGTAGCACCATCATCCTCATCATCACCCCCACCATCATCATGATCTTCCTCATCATCCTCACCACTGTCCCATCCTCAGCACCTATGTAGCTGGTAGGGATTCAATGGACACTTCAACAGGGTGGATTTTTGCAGACACAGGGCTTGGTCTCTTTAGCCACTATTCCACTCATCATCATCATCATCACACACGCATTCAGGTCTTCATCCGTAATGCTGCGCCACCTGTTGATGGATGCGTCACCACCCATCATAGCCTGCCTCGTGATTTCTCATGGTGTGATCGCATCTACAGTTCATTTTCTTTTGTCTGAAGAAAAGAGTCAGATCAAAATCAAAAGTCACACGACCCGCCAGCAGCTGGTTGATTGGTCAGAGTTTTGGTAACCTGTCATCCCACCAGGTTAGAGAGTCCAAAACAATCTGGTTCCAGTCTGTAACTTGATCTACCATGATGGACTTGTCTGCTCTTCTCTGGTGTTGCATTCTCCGCTGCATTTTGTTATGCCATGCTTGCCAAGCAAAAGGAAGTGTGCTGACTATCAGATGTCATCATCCGTCCCCTTATATTCCCTTCCATTATCCTTTGCGTTTGCGGTCATTTCCTGTAGTTGGTTGGATTATGTTCTCACTCCTAACAAACCGCACCACAGTTCTCATGGAAGAGGACCCCGAGTTCAAATGTCATTGTTCTCACCTGGCCAGATGAAATGAACCGAAGCAGTAAACACGCCAGAGTTTGACTAAAACGCTCCAAAGATGCTTGGTGTGAACGCATCCTCAGACTATGAGTCAGGACCAAAAATGGATGGCAAGCCTATAACTGGGGGGGGTCCCACTTGTCAAAAATAGCAACCTGTTTCCAGCAGCCCCCCCAGCTTAACTGGTTTCCAGGAGAGAAAGTTTAAAAACAACTCCTGATGGATGACTTGGTGATGCGCCATCTCAAAAACAAACACCAATAAGACTCATAAAATATCTTTTGCTCTCGACCCCAAACTCTGCTGGAGGCAACACCGGGGATTACGGTGTGATTCATCCCCCAGAAAGCACCAGCCTGAGCATTACTAACACCGGGCACACTGCTCAGCTTCAACTCTCTCTGAGCAATATTTGGCAGATGCCCAAAGGTCATAACTGTGATCCAACACTTTCCCACAAGAGGAAGCCTTCCCACGTGCAGCTTTCATGTCAGAAATACTTTCCTAAGTGAATATTTCCCTGACTCCCACCTGGTCAGCAACAGGAACAAACAGCGGGCCTTATAACTGTAGAGATGTGGCACAATTACACCCATTCACACCTGTGGGGGTTCCCAGTATAACCACTGTCTTGTACTGGTGCAGTATGTACTGGGACAGGCCTAAAAACCTTTTTAACAAGGCCTTCTCCGAAACTTTAATTGTGTGTTTGTTTTATTTATTATCTTATTACTTGTTCGTTTTTTCTCTGTTAGCACTTTGAGAGTTTAGATTAATGAAAAGGGAGGGTGGAGCTGGAAGGAAGGAAGGAAGGAAGGAAGGAAGAAAGAAGGCTTTGTATTTTTTGAAAAGATGACAAAAACAAACGTCATCGGCATCATCTTCATAGAAATTCCAAGAGTCCACCCTCAGAAATGTTAGTGTTTTGTTGCTTTTTTCCATAATACGTTTCACTTTCATGCTAGCAACAATTTTGAACGAGTCCATTTCTTCTGATGGTGGAACAAAACTCTTCATTGTTTCTGACAGACTCCATGTGGTCTGTACTGTACTTACCACCTACCACGCTGTAATTGGCCACTAGTTGTCAAGTGATGATTGGTCTGCTAATAAAGAGCATCATGATGGTGCTTTAAGTGGGCCTGGCTATATATAACCCCCCCCCCTTCTCTCTCTCGCTACTCTGACATTTTCTCATGACTCATCAGAAGTGTTGTTCGTCGCCACCAACACTGAAAAAAGCACCACGGACAAAACCACCTTTTATGACGATGACAAATAATGGCAAAGAAGCAGCAGGAGAGCTGGATGGAGAGATATGGGCCTTCCTATTGGTCTGTAAGGATGGATGGATTTTTACTACAATGTGTTAAAACATTTATTTTCAACTTATCCTGCTTGTAAGAAGTGAAAAGTGAAAAAGTGCCATTCCAAAATGTCACCTACTTGATGGTAAAACTGGCTATGGAATATCATTGAACTTAAAATAGTACCATGTTGGAGGGTATGATCTATCAGTATGAAGCACTGATGAGTAAATATCAGAGAACCGTTTCCCATCATGCATTTGCACTGTGCCTTTCCCCTGGATTTGTCATTCGATGCTCCTCTCTGTGTCTTAAACCTCGTAGGCCCTGAGGTTGTTTTGCACAGAAAAAAACTCTTCACCTGAAAAAACAGAGTTGCTGTTTGCCATTTGAAGGAAAAAGGCCTCATCTTTCATTTTGTGACTCATTCCCATCAGCGTAGCTTGACTTTTACCCGGTCTGGTTTGCTGTAAGACGTCACCGGTGGGCGTAGTGCTCTCGCTTTAGTGAATTTCGTGACAGTTTTTTGGAAAGGACGTCCGCTGCTGACATCAGGTCACAACTGAAAAAGAGACCTTGTGTCCAGATAAACTTTCAGAGTCGGTGACCGTCAGTCGGTCTTGCTGTGGCACCAGTCATTTTTTCAATCACCAGCTCACAGCTGGAATGTGCCCTCATGGTGGGGCTGAGGATTGAACCAGTGACCCTCTGGTGATGGGTTGGTCTCTCTGACTGCTAGGCCAACCTGCCGCCCCTACCAACCTACCTAAACAACATCAACAGTTGACTGAAATAGTATTGATTGAATTACGTCAATCAATCAATGCCATCAACCCATGAAGTGTGATTGCGGCGTTATTCTCGGACTGAAGTTCATTCATTTCATATGACAGAAGCAAGGAACAAGGAAGCTCCTTCCCTAAACAACATCAACACCACTGAACTTGTGGATCACGTAACACTCTGGGTTGGTCAGCATGGGTGTGTGTCAGCAGGTGTTTGATGGAAACCAATGAGCAGTGGGAGATAATGTAACTTAAATGACAACATTATATTGAACGGCAGTCCAGGCAGGTCTGCAGCAGCGGTGAGCTCTGTTGACCAGCTGGAGTCTACACTGTAAAAAATATTTTCTTTCTTACGTTTCTTTGCTGCCTTGAAAGTGCAAGTTGACTGAAATAGTATTGATTGAATTATGTCAAAGTGTATTACTCGTTCTAATGTAGTAAAACTCACTTTGACAATTTGATCAATAAATGTCTCATCATATTGATCGGTGTTTATGAGTTGAATCCATTGCAGCGTTTATTATTAGCGAGTTTTGGGGGTGGGGGTTGACCTGACTTTCATTGTGGTTATCAATATTTTCATTTTCCTCAGAAATAGACCTCTAAGTCTCTATCCTGGAGATTTACTTCAATGCAATGCATGCTGGGAAGTCTGGCAATAAGCTAACAATATATTTTATTCAACTGTTAAATGATCACCTTAGTGAGCGCGTGGTAAAATGTTGCTTCAAGACATAATTTTAGGTCACAATTTATGAACTCCTGAAAAGCAATTGTAAGCTGAAATCGACAAACACATCTATCTCTCCCGAGCTAATGAGTGGGTTTCACTATATTGCACCATGAGTTTTTACAGTGCAGGTATGAGCCTTGATATAGGTTAGCACACAGAACATGCCACCCTCAAAATGTCAGGGTGGGTTTGTGTCTGGAGCTGTAATGCCTCTGCAGGAGCGGCGGCTGGAGAAGCGACCTGTAAGGGCCTTGGTTTGAACTCCTGCACCAGCTGGGAAAGAGACAACAAAACTACCCTCGATGTGCCCTTGAGCAAGGCGCTTAACCCCCTAGCTGCTCCAGTGGCCACCAGTTAAAGGCTGTGGATATATGGGGTTACAGTAGTCGTCTTTCCACCACAGGAACGTGAACCTGAACCTTTGGGGTACTTTTTTGAGCAGGAACCTTCGCAGCAAGAACCTTTTTCGTTCCCCAAAAGAGTTCCGGGTTGCTTTCCCACCACGCCAAAGTACCGGTGAGATTATGAAAGTAAGGAGTACGTGACGCTGACAGTAAATATCTGTGAGACGTGTTCGATGAGAAATGAGTTTGCTACTGGTATTGAACAAGAACGGCGATTAGCGGACTTGATGATTTTTGCGTAGCTTGTATTGACCAATCAGAGCTGTTCAGTACTGCAACTCGGCCCCAATGGTTCCTGGTCCCCCAAAAAGTACTACCTCGCAAGCAGGAACTTTTTTGGGTCCAAGAGGAACCTTTTTCGGGGCTAGTTCCCCCGGTGGGAAAGGTTGAAGTTCCTGGAACTAAGTACCAATATTACTAAGTTGCTGGACAGTTCCTGAGGTGGAAAAACGTCTATTGATAGCTCACGCCGATATTGGTGTCGTCCCCCACTGATGTGATGGAGGTTCCTCCGTGACCACAGCTACATAATAACATCTGTAAAACCTGCAATGAAGTTTTATTTTCTTTATTCATTCAATTGTTCCATTATGTTTTTTGTTAAGGCAGCAATGTGTCCCAGAGTTTCCTCTACCACTGAATAGGTGGGTGGGCCCTCCCTGCCTTACAGAGCTCCTAACCGTTTCAATGGAGAGTTTTAGTGTCCCATGATGGTCTAAATGCTGTTTCAGAGGCTTGCTTGGAGCATGTCAAGAATAAAATTAGCTATCGGCAAAATCCATAAAGGCCGAACCCTTAGTTGATTTTCCCCAGAGAAGTAAAAGAGAAACAAAATGATCTCACTGGCACTTTGGTTGTCTAATAAACTCTTCAGTCCAATACCAACACGCAATATCTGCAAAACAAAATCGAGCTGATGAAGGACTTTGATAGACAAATGGGATTTACAACAACAACAACTTTCCAAAGTGGGAAACATTTTAACTTGAAAGTGACTGTGTGGGCACGCATGTCCTACAAGACCCGTCAGATGCTGCTGGGAAAAGCAATGAATGAGCTGAGAGAAGAGCGAGTCGGGTGCCTTAAGAAACCAATTGTTTTGGAGTAATTGGGGAATAAACTTGGTGACTGGATTGGAAACGCACCCTAAATGTTATCCTGAATGTCACAGCCCATCGCCCAGCGCCCCATGCTGTGATCCACTGTCGCATTGTGCGTGGTAATTCACGCCAGCTATCAAGTTTTAAGTGTCTAAATAGTTCCGCTTTGTTTGCACACAGTAACACTGACCTGGATGAGCGAGGAGGGGAAACGCACACCGGATGGTTGGTGCAAATGCATTCAAGTTGAAAATTAAAGTTTCACCATCCCTTTGCATTATTAACAAAGGGAAGGACACTCGCAGGGAGAGAGGACACGCCTGTGAGTCTCCTCGTCGTGTTTTCGTCTCCAGTTAGCAGGGTTTAATTACTTCCAGTGGGAATGAAGAGTTTTGTGAGGAACATTAATGAAATTCAAAATGTTTTGTTCACTTTGGCAGAAAGAGAGTATTCATTAGAAAAGGAGGTGATCTGTGACACCAACTTTGACCCCTGGGTGAACTTTTAACCCCCGTGGATGGATTGTCAGCTAACAAATCCAGAGGAAAGCACTGACCCAGGAAATGAGGCGCCACGATGTGATCATCCGCGGCCTCTTCAGCGAATGGAGGGGATCTTACGAGGCGGCCAACATCGAGAAGCGCTCTTTATTTTGGAGACTCCAGCGGTATGAAGTATCAGAACAAATCCAACACATGCAACACTTGCACCTGCAACATAAAGGATTCTCTCATGTGAAATTGATGAACTTCAGTCCGAGAACAACGCCATCAACTCATCAAGTGTGATTGTGGCGTTATTCTCGGACTGCAGTTCATCAATTTCATATGAGAGAATCCATTACGTTGCAGATGCGTTGTAAGTGTTGCATGTGTTGGATTTGTTCTGCTTCTGCACCAATTACACATACGTAACTGAAAGTTGTTTCGGCGGCTCTATGGGAAGTTTCTGGGCTGAAACATTGGATCAGTGACTGAAATCTGCAATGACACTTTTTGTTGTAATACCCAGCAAGCCTGCCCGATCAGTTTCATCTCAATCTGCTCGTCCTCGTGTAGAACTCTCTTTGCAGCAACATAAATATTTGATGGGTTGAAAGCCTGAACCCCTTACTATGGGAAACTCTTCTCGTAGTTTCTTCTCTTCTCTTTAAAAGCAGGTGCGGCGAGTAGTGAGTAAAGAGACGTCCTTCAACTGGAAGAAGAAACCAAGTGTGAGCGAGACACTGAGGTCCAGATTCACTACGCTTGTGTTGTGAAGATTTGCACCCATTTGCAAAATTCAAGTAAATCAAATTGGCGCAAACAAGCCCTCGGAAACAGCACAGCGCAAGCTAACAGCCCCTTCAGCGGTAAGACTAATCCACCAAAGCTGGCACCCTTGCGCCCTAAAGCACCCTTTCTAATTGGAGTGTTCTCTGATCTAATTTGAGATCCTGGGAGGAAAACTGTCTCCCTTGCTTGCCTGGCTTCCTGGTGACGATGCATCTTGCAGCAGTGACAGCAGCCGTTCTGAATGCGTGAAGTCTTTACGCCACCTTTCAAAGGTTCTCATGTGAAATACATTCATTTGGGGGAGTTCACCTCACCTTACGTCACCTGACCTCACCTGACCTCACCTGACCTCACCTGACCTCACCTCACCTCACCTCACCTGACCTCACCTCACCTCACCTCACCTCACCTCACCAAATAATTATTTTGTAGGCAAACATTGTGCTACTAGGTACACTTTCCACTCATCGCACACGGTCAGAGGATAGCATGGCATTCTGGTTTGGTCACGTAGGTGATATAATGTGTGCTATTCGCTGAGCAAACCTCTAGTGAATCTGAGCCTGAACCCCTACCAGCTGCAGGGGTGCTGTTCTGTAGCCTGACCTCTGACCTCTGGCCTCCCTCTTCTTTCTGAGCATCAATATAGTACCACAAAAGCTATTTGATGGGGAAAATGCTAGTGTGGTTGGATACTGGTATTGCTTGAGAATCGAAACAGTATCAGTATCAAAGTCAGAATTATGGTATCGTGTAGCCTGAAGTCACAGTGATGACCCTCAGCAAAACAGCTTCATGAGGAACAAGGTGGAGAAATGGCGTGTAACTGTGGTGCTTCTCAAGGTCACCTGGCAGCGCGGCGTCCTAACGGGCGGTTTAACGAGACCTTAGTTGTATTTTCCATTTAAGAGAAAACACAACTAACACACACACCCTCTTGTCCTCTGGTTGCTCAGACCTGGAGAAAAATATGTCTTTATTGGGTCTTTAAAAGGGAGAGAAGAGTGATGCCTTTGGTGGTAAATGTTGCTTGGGACATGAACACAGAACGCCACAGCTGAGACCTGACATGACAGTATAGAGTGTTATTTCACTTTTCATTCACCGGGTTGACAAGATAAACTGCAGTTTATCTTCGTTCTCAATGATGCCTTTATAAATTGGGTGTAAGGCATTTTTTACTGCAAAACATTTCCATTTTCCACAAGTTAGCTTACTGTTGAGTTACTTTTTGTAGATTTTTGATGTGGAAGGTCATGACTGTCCTACCCATGGATGTTGTGGAGCAGTCCACTTCTGCTCCACTTTGATGTCATTTTTCTCAGTTTCACTACTCACACATACTTACTGCTCTTGGTACCAACACTCTCATCTGCTGCAAAGATTCCCAACCTCCTGACTAGACATCATCTTAGTGTCTGTAAGGAGAGATGGCAGACTGAGGGCCAAATGACTTAAATATTAATGGCAGCTACCGGTTTCCTTTAACCCTTCGGTGGGCGGACGGACGCTCCTCCACTTTCTCCCTCCTCTCGCTCCCCGGGCGCATGGCTCATAACGGGGTGACGACAAATCTCTTTGTTGGTTGAGTGAACACAGCAGGAGGCAACGAGGAGGGAGAGAGTCAGTTTCATCACTGATATCACCCTGGAGATAGCTCAGGGACAACAAAGCCTTTAAAGAGGCGAAGTTATGTTTCTGCTTAAGAGAAAGAATGGAGGAACAATCTGGAAACTGACTGATCTATTTTGAATTGTTTGGCACTTAATAACCTGCATAGCCCCCCGACACCAAAGTTAAAAGCCTTGAATCAGACCGAGGTATCGGCGGATTAAAGCTGCAGTAAGCAACATTTTTCACATCAAACCAACAATAAATAAATCAGCTATACTCCACATTATCAGGCTGTGACCCTGTGTGTTCATGCCTAAATCCCCCCGTTTGCCTGAGATTGGCTTTTCAATGATGTTCGGGTTGTTGGGGGCGTGGCCAGTGGTGGGTTGTGGCTAGCAAGGTGAGGCTAGCGGCCACAGAGCAGGGAAGTCAGAGCAACAATGGAGGAAAGTAATAAGAGGAGAAAGTACAGCAAAGCTAAATGTCTCTGGTTCAAAAACACCAGAGATTATCGTTGTTGCTTTTCCACGCTGGCGCCACCTGGAGGAGACAACAGGGCTGAGCTGGGTCATGTGCTGTTGCAGAGGTGGGGTGCTAGCCATTTTTCGACGATGCACCATTATCCCACAGACTTCATCACATCAAGATGAGTGACAAGCGTTGGGGCGTGAACTCGCCTAGCTGAGGAGGAGGAGGGCAGGGCTAATGATACACTTCGCCGCCTCAAGGCAGAAAGTTTCATATTGCAGCTTTAAAAGGCAGAAATTTGATGAGTCATTCCAACATCACTGGCATTTCTGTCACAGTTGCACTATTGCAGACTATTTCTATAGCATTTCTGCTTCATTGGATAGTTTGGAGTGAAGGGAGACAGGGAAGATGGAGTTATGACATGGGCAACCAGGAGCCTCCATGACACCCCGATATAATAAAGTTTATTTTCTTCCTTGATTTGTCCTTTGAGACGAGGTGAGAGACACAAGTGAGCAGCTGTACTTGGGAAAAATAACCTGCAAGTCTTGACAGCTCACACTCAGACAAAAGAGTCCATGCGGCGAGCTTTCCCTTTTCACTCACTGCTCTACAAATGGCTTTGCTGACAACCTGCGACGGGCGTAATCCACCGGTCTCCCTGCTACACAATGTGTTTCAGCTCTTTCTGCCAGATGGGATTTTGTCACAACCTGCCACAGTAAAACACAGTGACACTGAGCGTGGCGGCAGAGGAGCTCAATCACTTGATGTTTGATTTCCTGTCTCGGTGTCCGCTGGTGCCGGGGTGATGTATGGAGGGATCTCCGAGAGAGGCCTGGATGGGAGGGAGCGCCGCATCGCTCAGGGAAGAACGCAAGGTTAGGTTATGATGGTGCATCAGAACCGAACATTACCACAAATACACACACACACACACACACACACACAAACACACACTGCACTAATGGGAGGATGAATAGATCAAGCTTGGCAGAACAGGGGAGTGAGAGAGAGAGAGAGAGAGAGAGAGAGAGAGAGAGAGAGAGAGACACTGGCTGGCTGCCCCCCCCAGCTTACACAAGAGGCTTGATAAATACTTAACTAGGCTGCAGCACATGGCAGAAACCCCTGTTGCGTAACAACCCCTGAATAAGG
>OOFE01045126.1:0-14900 GCA_900323365.1 Monocentris japonica | reverse complement strand
TAAATATATTTTTTTTTAAATATATATACATACAAAAAACAAAACATCCATTTAAGCATTTAAGCTAGTGGCCTACTACTCAACATAGTGTATGCTAAAGTGTGAGCATTGAGCCTACTATCACTGGTGCAGAGGGTGGGCAAGCAAACTGGAACTTCAACAAAGTATACAGAATCAACACAATAAGGACTCTGGGGTGAAACATCCAGATCCAGAGTATATTATGGTCAGTTGGATCGAAAGCTACACTCAGGTTGAGTAACACTAATACTGAGGTTGAGTTAGAATCAATAGTCAATCAATGGGGAGAATGGAAAGATCTGAGACCAGATTGAACTGGAGAGCTATCGGAGGGGGAAGGGTCATGTGTGTTCGGCGACCGTTGCAAATAAAAACTTGTTGGTTTTTATTTTTTTATAAGTCTGCGGTATCGTCTGCTGAGAGTGAGCGATTGTAATTTAGCAGGCATCGTTCCAAGCAAGCTGGAAAAGTTTGAGTCTGGCCGAGCAGCATTTACGCTTTACTGTCCTGCAGGCTTGTTTAAGTGCACGAGTATCGCAAGTAAGCCATGGTGAAACTTTCAAGGGGGCCAATGCGACCAGAGAGTGGAGCTAGAGTATTGAGCATTTGTTCAGCGAGCTAATTGCAGACAATAGAGGGAATTCTGGCTGAGACCGTTACAGTAATCTAGAGGAGAAGAGATGAAGGCGTGATAACCTTCTCAAGGTCAGCAAAGGATAAAAATTGTGTGTATGAAATGTTTTTTTTTTTTATGTTTTTCACATAGTAAAATGCTAAAATACAATTGCACCCAGACATTTCAGATTGTTGTAGTGGAGAGTCAGGAAGTTGTTAATCACACACTATCCCAGGCATCAAAACAAAATGTTCCATAAAATCACCCAGCTGCACATCGCCACAGTAAAAGAGATTTTTTGAGCTGCAGCAGTGAAAATGTCCCCAGAGAGAAAACGATTCAGAACAGAGAGAAAGCAGTGTGTGTGTGTGTGTGTGTGTGTGTGTCAGTCTTTCATCTCTCTTTCCACACATTCCAACAGCCGACCCTCAAAGCCGTAGTACAACACCAGGTAGCGTTTGCCCATCAGTGGCTTAGCTCCTCTGAGAAAAAACAGCCTTTTATTTTAGCACACACACACACACATCCACGTGTACACACACACAGACACATAAAGACACATGAACAAACATGCACATGCATCCACACCAATGGACACATGTAACAGATACACAAATGCAGGCATACACTCACAGCCACGTACAAACAGAGTCATGCAAAGACATCGACACACATACACACACCCACCCACAAACACACACCTACCCACACACAAACAAACATAAAGAATACGGGCACACAGGCGGCTCAAAGGAAGCTGCATGTGATGTTGGAGTTTCTAATCCATTATAGATGATAAGGCTGTTAATGCACAATGATCTATGCTGGGTTACATCCATGCTTACTGTCACAGCCTGGACTCAAACTGTTCCTCATCTGGCTTCGTCCTGGAGGCTCAGGCTCCCTACCGCACGGGTTCAAATCCCAGTGCGCGATGCAGTGATGAACTTCTGACCCGTAGCGCAGGTATACCGGCAATTCGGGCGGTTTCGGGTCAGAAAAAAACAACTTCCTGAATAATCGCTGGTGAGTGCGTCCAGAAGAGATCATAAAGATTCTTTAAATGACCTCATATCCTTGGATAAACTGAACTGCTACCAAGAGGCAGCTAGCTAGCAAAGACAAAAGTGAAAAAAAAAGTTGCGAGGCTTGGAAAAGATTTGGGAAAAACATCAAAATGGAGTTAGAAAGATGATGAGATATTAGAGGCCTAACAAACACCAATAATGTCATAAAACAAAATGTAACAAGGCCTATAATGTTATATAAAGCCAAAAAGGAATACAATATTGAAACCATAACGCAATAGCATTTTTTGCCAATAGCAAAAAAGAAATTATTTATTTTTTATTTAAGTAATCCCTATGTGAACATAAGCCCATTTTAGTGAATATCAGGTTCTTTTATATAAACATTTCGGCCAATTCATTATGACTGTTAGTGATTCTTTTAGGATTTTTTTCAAGATTGTATTACATTATTGGGTTTGGTTAAGTTACAGGCTGTTTACATTTAGTTTTTGTTGTAGCGTTGAGCTCAGATCGGACCCAAAAGCAGTACATGGACAACGGCGGGGAACTATTAGTGAGGTTTATTAGAGGGGAGATGTATCGGAGCCGGAGGCAGGAACCGGGGAGGTGGCAGAACGGAGCAGGCAGGGAGAGCAGAGTGACGACGGGGATGCAGGCAGGCAGGGAGCTGGGCGAGGCAGACGAGCGGAGGTGACTGGGAGAGTGGATCACGCATGTAAACTGACGATCTGGCGAAGACTACAGTGCAGAGCCGGGGTTTATATTCAGTAGAGTAGATGAGCTGATGAGAAGCAGGTGTGCAGGTGACGCGGGAAGCCCCGCCCAGGACACAGACAGGGAGAGAGAGAGGACAAACAGGGAAACAACGAGAAACACTAGGGAAGGGGAAAAACAGCAGACACTCTAGGGATGAGAGGGAGGCCCAGTCGGGACCATGACAGTTTTATTACATTATTGCCAATTTCTGAGGTAATGAAAGCCTCAAGACAAGAAAGAGAAAACAGTTTCAGATGAGACGAGAGATGGTTTGAAATCTCATTGTTTAAAGACAGCAGGTTTGGTTGCTATGTACATTCCTAGTTAACAACAGTAGAGGTTGTGTACTTTTTAAAGGATGCAAGGCATTTGCAACTCAAATGACGTGGACTGACCATGCAAACTGCAAATATGTTGGCTACTTATATATATATTAATATGGTTCTCTATCTGATGGCTTCAGATATGCAGTACAGTTGGTTCCTCTTCTGGACGTGTGTGTGTGTGTGTGTGTGTGTCTCAGTATATCAATTAGACAGCTATACTCCCAGACTAAGTGAGTGAACCCCGCATGCACTACACTTTTGCTATGAATCGTTTTTTTGTTTGAGCATATTTGAGCAGATTTGTAAACTTTGACACGCTGTCAAAACACACACATCAACGCACAAACACACACACACACACACACACACAGCTCCAGGATATTTGTGAGAACTCCACAGTGCCATTAAACAGGGAGGAAGCCTCAAAGATCCCAAGTTTCATTTTACTGCAGACGTATTAAAACAGCCGGACAGAAAATCAAACTGCCAAGGCTGAAACAAACAACAGAACATGTTGTTTGCTCCTCCACAGGGGCGAATCCAGCCTTTTGAGGAACAAGTACATGCACGTACACTATGCATACTCTCACACTCACACAAAGACACGCACATGCATGCACTCGCAAAAGCACACAAAAAGGAAACAAAGTAACAGGCAGAGGAGGGATTAGGGCGATTTAATGTCAGGGAAGGTCAGAATTAAGAATGAGGAAGAGAAAGAAGGAGTAGTAATAATCCTTTAAGAGGTGTGTGTGTGTGTGTGTATTTGTGTACACATTAAAAGATAACACAGATAGCAGATGAACAAATATGAAAACAAGAGCTGTTGTACAGAAAAGGGGTGAGAGAGCGGGAGCAAGGGCACAAATAAAATGCATGTTGCTAAAAGCAGCAGCATCTGCGGCTGTGAGGCATGTGGTTACCGTTTAAAGGGAAGTCATCTTAATTGGGTGACCGCACATCAGCTACTTGCGAGCGAGAGAGGAGTCTGGGATTGCTAATGAGACCCAGGAAAAGATCGGTCAACTTTGTTTGACCTTTTCAGAGATTGTTGAGTTACTTATTTGTTTCTGAGCTTCCACCTTTGAAGAAAAGTTAGGTGGTGAGGAAATAGAATTAAAATAATAATGTATGATATGATCATATAAACAACAAATGTCCGTTTGGCTGATGTAACACAACAGTGCTTCAACCTCCAGCCAGTTCATGAAAGCTTTTCCATTTGCTGTTCTAAACACCCGGTGTCTGGTAGGTCTTTCCTGGGAGGAATCCTCTGGAGACAGGAAGTGATGCGTTTTACGTTTCCGGTTTGTTTGGAATAAACAGAAGAAGAACCGGGTAGTTAGCATGAGCAGCGATAGCCACTGTGGCTGAACAGACAAAGAAAAGAGCACCACCTACAGATACTTCATCAGCAGAAAGTGTTGTGCCATTTTTTTAGAGTGTGTTAGCTGATAACATGCCCTGCTGCTCTGTGTAAGGATAGCCTGCTTATACTGTATGCTTATCTGGGAAGTTACTTAGCTTACTAGCTAGTTAGCTACTAGCTAGCTACCTAGGCTAGATTCCAGTAGCTAGCTGTCTAGCTAGCTATATCACCTTATAATGTGAACCAATATCCTTCCTGATTCTTGAGATCCATTAGTTTCTAATATGTTTTTCAATGGGGAATCTGTGAAATGATAAATGATTCTCGACATTTGTATGATGTGCAACGCACTAATTCACATACAAACCTTCCCTGTCCCTCCTGTTCTGGCTACTATGAGTGCACACATAGCTATGCTAACATCAGGTTAAAAACTCATCACTTTACATTCTCCCCTCTGATTGTTCTATCGGAAATAAGACACAGGATGTGTAGTTAACCTGGTAGTTTACCTTGATTGAAATCATATGCTTACGATGAAATGTTGGTTGATTGTTGCTCTGTTGTCTTGCTTCTGGTGATGACTGTTGTGTCTCTCACAGTTCCAGGTTCGCAGGGCCCTGAAGCGAGCCTCAGCAGTCGGCTGGCCTTGAAGGTGCCAGTCTGCGTTGTGGTTCAGACAATAACATGGGGGTTAATATGAGAGGGTATTGTTTTGTTTAAGGTGAATATATCTAAAATACAGGAACATTTTATACTCAAAAGCAGTGTGCATTTGTTTTTATGTTATTACATTGTGGAAATACTGACAATGCTAATTGCTTATGTTTGTTCAGGGCAGCTTGCGGTTGACTTTCACAAGTGCTGTAGCTGCTAGTAGGTAAATTGTAATATAAGGAGATTCATTTCTCTATTGGTGCTGTAAATGTCAGGATTCTCAATAAAAACTTGTTGCACTCAAGTGCTGAATGTGAAAAAAAAAAGATTACATTTAAAAAATTATTAAATGAACTAATTTTTTTTACATACTATCATGCCGTGTGTCTAAAAGGCCTGATCCCTTGCGTCTTGCACCCGGGCCTGGTTTTAGTATGCCACTGAGTAAAATCAACCCTAAATTTATATGCTTACTCTCATTATTCCTGCAAAATGTATGTATGAGAAGTACAGCAATGTCCCAGCACAGCAAAAATGACAAGCTGAAATATTGGCTGTTTTACCACAGTTCCTTCTGCCATTACAGTCAGTACTGTACTGTCTTGTTGCATTGAAAATGTATGATATCTGTTTGCTGTCTACCGCCCCAGTACACTTGATTTAGCCTCCATCACCCTAAACATCAGGATGTTTCTTGGAAAACCTCCTTCTTTGTGAAGTGATGCAGTTCAGGTGAGTACAAAGCGAAGCGGACTCGATTTTCTGCTCTTAGAGGCGCATGCGCTAGTGAAAGGTCAAAATAACGATGAAAGCAATCAAATAATAAAAAAACATCACTGGTTGGACTCGTCCACCTCATGGGTCTCCTGTTAAAGCGGAAAGAGATTATTTTCCAGTTGGTTATAGATAGAATACCCCTTAATATCACCACAAAGCGTTGAATAGAGAGCCCCACTGTTTCAAAAAGAGGTTGGATTTATTGCATTGTCTTTTAAAAAGTGGGAAAATGTGTTGACTGTGGCAAAATGAAATGGAGGCCGTGATAGAGAAGGTTAGCGAAGTGCACCGTGTTCCAGCACCGGTGGCTCGCATCACCATCCTCCATCAGGAAGATGCTTCCAAAACACGATGCGGGCCAGAATGTGAGTTTTGAAAGCCAGAAATCTCAGCACCTGGCAAAGTAATCGCCGAGTCAGTAAAAATTGTACTTCATACCTCTTTACTGTGTGTAACTGTATGAATACGAAGCAGTGTGTTGCTGAAAAAGCTCATGCATGCTCAGCGAACCCCTTCCTCAGATCAATGAAGGTTACTACAGGCTGCTAATTTGAAGTGTTTATTCTGTCATTTTGGGTATCGGATGATAATATAATCACTTTGTCCATTTGGAACTGATTAGAACAATCCCAAAGTTCCCCAAGGCACTTCAGTGGATACGATGAAGTAAACAAGACATTAAGAACATAAGAAAAGCCAGTGAAGTAAATAGTGTGAGGGCTTACTCTGTCAAGGCCTGCTGGAGGATGTCAGACGGGTCTCCCATGGAAATAAAAAGAGGATTAGAAATTGTAAACTAAGGCGGCGCTTTCTTCCATCCAACCTGATCCATCTTGTCAACACAGGCGCCGTGAAAGGGACTGATCACAGCTCAGCGGCTCAGTGTTAAAAAGGTACAGCACTACCTGAGTCACACAGACAGAACTGACTGGCTTTGCTCAGGCCTCTCCCTCTCATTGACCGGCATTCTCCAATTACCAGTAAAGGAATGTGCCAATTCTATTGTGCAACACACTCTATCATGTACTCAGTGTTGGGATTAGCTAATAGCTTCTTGACGGTAGGGTATTGACTGTTCCATTTCATATTATGGTTTCCTTTGTGTAAGTGGCTCTGAATGAGCAACTAGCATTTCATAAACATGTGTTGGACATACACAAACATCACACGAATCAGACGTACACACACATTCTCTCGTCCATCTCTAAATCTCTCTCACACACACAGAAAAGCGGTGTAATTAAAAAAAAAAAGATTCAATTATCACCAATCCATCCGAGTGCTTTGATGTTTGCCATTCTGCAGGTGTGCATTTCCTTGGTGGCCCAAAACCCCATCAGTCACTCTCAAAGGCCGCAAACAAACAAGCTGTCAGACACTCAAGCGAAAGCGATTAGCTTTCCGTACTAAGTTTGCTGATTGATTGCATTATCCTAACCATGGATGTGACACACACACACTTTTGAAGCCCCAAGAGGCTGGAAGAAAACTTTGGCATGGCAAGGACTGAGCTTTTTTTTGCTTCACGTCAGGTGAATTGGAGACTCTGAATTGCCCATAGGTGTGAATGTGAGCGCGGGTGTGTCTATCTGTGTTAACCCTGTGATTGACTGGCGACCTGTCCTGGGTGTTTCCTTGCCTTCCGCCCAATGCATGCTGGGATAGGTTCCAGCCCCCACTGTGACCCTGAGATGGAATAAGTGAGTATGGAAAACGAACGAACTTCCCAGCGCTGTAGTACTTAATTTCCGTCTCCAGACCGAATCTCTGACGTCTTGGACTTGGTGTCCGTCTTGTGCTTATTTGGACTCGGACTTGTCTTGGTCTCAGTCACTGTTGGACATTGCTGTAATGGTCCTCAAAGTTCCACACATTGATTCGTTGGATGTTGAAGGGTACAGGGCAGAGCTGCTGCAGATAGATCTACATCTCTGTTGATCCTTAAGAGCCTCGCATTATGAAAACAATAAATGACCTCAACCTTAGACCCTCACTGAGGACAAGGAAATCTTTGAGGAAGCAAATAGAAGAAACCTTGGGAGGGTCAACTCAGAGACGGCTCAAGCGTGCAATAGGTGCTGGGGTTGGGCAAACAAAGATTGAAATGGAACATGAACAAAGTACACAGAATCGTCACACTTTTCATCAGATTTATAAAACCTTATGTTCACACATGGTTTTTCCTAATAAATCTTCCTGAAATTGTGTACACATGCACGAGCCCACAATTTACCGTAAATGGATTCCAAAACACCATTAGCCTCCTTTGAACATAAACGTCCATTGTCGTTATTTTAGTTTTGAGGAGAAACGGCAAAGGCATTGGGGAAGAGTGTGAAGAAGAAGCGAAATTTCACAGACTGTGAAATTGAAATAATGGTTGGAGAAATTGAGAAAAAAAAGTCTATTATGTGGAGGCCTTAGCTCTGGCGTTACAAACAAGATCAAATATACTAAATGGCAAAAGGTGACGGCAGCAGTAAATGTTAGTTCAGTGCCCCGGACCCTGGAGGAGGTTAAGAAGTGGTGTGACTACAAGCACGAGGAAGAAGCGCATTACTGCACTACACTGGAGGAGGAGAGGGGACCTACTGGAGGAGGAGAGGGGACCCCATTGGAGGAGGAGAGGGGACCCCAGTAGAGGAGGAAGGGGGATCCCAGTGAAGAAGGAGAGGGGACACATTAGAGGAGGAGATAGGAACCAGTGGAGGAGGAGAGCTGCCATAACTCCTTGCACTTTACACAATAACGCTCTCACATGAAGATGAAAGTGATAATGACACTATGGTTCTTGGCGACTGGTAAATTGCAACGATGCACAAGTGGCGACGTGGGCCCATCGTAGCCAGCAATTAGTAGGGCCACAGATGCCACTATCAAGGCTCTGTGGTAAGGCAGTTCATTGATTTCCCCACCGACCACAGGACCAGGACCACCAAGCTGCCTTCATGAGATTTTACAGGCTTTACCGGGGTTGTTGGAGTAATTGTAATGCAGTATACCTCCAACTGAATATAAACACAAAGTTACAAAATTAAGTTAAAACATTCTTAACAATGTTTTGTGAGTCTGGCCTGTCACGGCCATGCCGCTAGCTCCCCCTTGCCTGATCCCTGTCTGCTTCGTCTGCCTCAGACCCTGGTAATCCTGACCCCTGCTTTGCCTGACTCTGCCTGCCTGCCTATCCCTATCTCCGGTGATCTCAGCAAAATAAAGCTGTTAACTTTTCAACCGTCTCTGCCTCTGTATTCTGCGCCTGGGTCCGCCTGTGAGCTACACGTAACACTGGCCCCTGGTTTTGGATTTGACTTGGACTTGACCGAGGTGGTCTTGAATGGTCATTTACAACACCTACGGATGTGGCCAATGTAGAAGTCACACTTTTTGCCGCATTCTTGAGGAACTACTGCTGCACTTTGGCTCCATCCCCAAGAGGAGTTCTTTGGAAAAATGGCTCTCTTCACCTGGAGTTTTACATTAAAACGTTTGCCTGAATTTGTACAATGGATACCTCTGTGCAGAGACATTCTGAGACTGGACGAAACTGAAAGACATTTCTTTGAATTATGTTGAGATGTCGATCATTTATGTTTCTGCTCATCATGTACCTTACACAGGTAAGCAAAGAATTTCAACAATTCCTTGCTCGCAAACTCTAGCTTAACCTTTCCACAAAGTGCGGGGTTAAACTACAAAGGCTGCAGCTTTAAAACGAGATTCACACAAAGCAGAAGTATTCTAATGATTAACCTACCACACACACACACACATTGTCTTTCAGGATCGTTGTTTTTGTGGGCTCAAGTGTGTATTTTGTGAATTTCCATCTCAGGTTGAACCCTCCGCTGACAGCTATGAATAGGTTCCCCGTGTTTGTTTGGCATCACAGCCAATCCATCCATCACTGCAAAAGAACACTGAACATGTCAACAGAAACACTTTCTCAGTATCAAGTTCTTAGGAGGAAGAATTAAACCAAGCATGTGTTTGACCTTAGGAAGGCATATCCTTCGCTCAGGGCCATTAATATCTTGAGAATCATACACTTTTGAAAAACAAAGGGGGTTTCATTGTTTCTAAACAATACAAGAAGGCTCAGGCAGGATTGTGCCCAGTCATATTTGGAGGAAGATGAAGATGCATTGTTGATTTATTTTGAGCCTCGCTTGAGTTGTAGTTGACTTTCCCTGAAATTACCCACTCAAGAAAATAAATGTGTCATACATTCAATGTTCAATAGTTGGAACACCTTCTTGAAGAAACACTTTAACACTGTTAACACTGGCAATGTACCTTGCATTTCTGGGGTGTTTTGCTCTTTGGTGGTGAATTTGTATTATTCCTGTGCATAATTGGCCAAAATCCGATATAGATATTTCTATATTTCTTGTGCAGCTACAATGGAATTGTGTTTGCAAAAGTTTTCCCCCCAGCTGTCTAAAGCATCAATGGTAAACGTCAGGTTTTGGTGTCAGTCCCTCAGAAGTCCCTCAATAGTATAATGAGTAATAAAATGACTAATAATAGTTTAATGAGCTTCAATAATATGAGTCTCTCACTTTTTCTCAACTGGAAAAATCACTATTGTCATAACTATCTTTATGGCTGTGGCTCTCTCCACTTACACATAAAACCCACAGTTGAAATGCTCAGGCATGTTCACGCCTGTTCCCTGGGGGTTGTTAAAAGGCATTCTGGGAAATTTAGGAAATCACTAACGGAAGCAGGTGAGGTAGGTACAGGGAACGTGGGGACAGTGAAAAAATATGGCTCTTCATCACAAAATAACTCCTGGAATGCATTGAACCTCACAGAATGATGATATCAAGGCTTAAAAATGTCCTTCTTTAACCTGTCTCCACTGCTTCATCTATAGCTTGTTGTGTATTCGGCACGTGAAATGAAGAAGTGATCTTAGCTTCTAAATCGTCTGGTCAGTCTGTTTCATTGAAAAAAGCTTGCTACCCTAATGCAATATTTGACCCCTGACGTTTTGGCATAAAGAGAAACGAATGAATCCGCTGTCACCCTAACGTGTGAAGTGACATGACCTAGGATCATATCCAAAAAGTTCCTGACTGCATCTCTAGAATGGTACAAACTTCAAAGAACCCCCCTGGAAAGCTCAGCCTGGCTGTTTGATTGTTCAGTTGTTGCTGATTTTTAACTTTATTGATTCCTACGGGGAAACATGCCTCTGCCATTTCAGGACTGTGATGGCACATTTTGAGTGCTCGGCAAAACTCTAGGTAACTTGCTCAACACTATACTGGCAACATTGCCAAGGCTCAAAAACACAGACTGGGTGGCTTTAAATCAAGGTGACAAAATGAATGAGAATCTTCTGTTGTGAGGAAGCTAAACTTTCGCTGTTGGGGAAACTTCACTCTGTCAGGCCAACTAGAGATCACCAGGATAGAATAGTACATAATCATCAATATCCAGGGATGTAGTGGAGGGTAAATTCACTTTAACTTGATTTACTCACCTTTTTTATTTGCAAAATAGAGTTTGCCTAACCAGTTGATGCTGACAGATTTTTTTTTATAAAATCCATAGTATGTATATCATAGTAAGTCATATCAAACTGTTGTAAATCACATGGGGGTCTTTCAATGGGAAATAATAAATGAATTATTTTCTGAAAATATAATCCATTTTTGTTGTTTCCCTCGTGACCACCGACTGGAGGTACTGTCAATATATTAAACAGTTCCAGAAATTGAGACAATGTAGTTCTACAAGTCATTCAAAAGCCAGTAAGGGAATAATGTATTTTGTCCGGGTCGACACTGGTTCCAGGTGGGAGGGTCATTTGCAACTCCCAGCCGCACAAGTCCCGCCTCACAGTGTAGATCCTGCTGGAGATTTGAAGCTATAAAATGAAGGAACTTACTTTAGTTGGGAGGCATTTTCAATCCGGAGTTCCTTTTGTGAGCTCTCGAGCAAGAGACGTGATTGAGTCCAATGCTTGAACCACTCCTCAGACAGCGAGCTATATCTGTTTCGTCTCGTTCCCAAGCTGAAAACGGTTCATCTGGCTAATTCGCCGGTAGAGACACCGCAGAGCCATGGCAGGGGACGGCACCGACCAGCGGGCGCTGCAGTATGAGCAAACTCTGGTAAGTTTGACTTGTTGCCGCTTTGAACTTCGCTCGCCCTGCTCACGATACATGCAGCTCTCCTGCATGGAGGTACGGGCGCGCCGAACTCCATTCACAAATCAGGCAACTTCGTGCGCCATAGCTTATCAGTAAACGTACACACCGCGTAGTACACGACATGAAACATTTATAAATCTTTAGTAGCCGCTGTTAAATTCGGCACATATGTAACGTACCAAGCGCCACCTATTTTAATAAAATTTCAACTTTTAGAACTGCCTCGGCTGTTATCCACACGAGCTTCTTGCACCAAAACACACCGTTGTGGCCAGTCTCGAGCAGTGTGAAGTTGACATTTCATTGAAATAAGTGCTGCTTGGTAGATTATATGTATGCGAATTTGCAGGGTGTCTCCCAGCGATTCACAAAGAAAGTATTGAGTCATATCGTGGGTCATGCACCTTTGCCCATAAGCAAGCCCACTTTAAATTGCCAGATTTTTGAATGGAGTTTGGCGTATGAGGTATTGGGGCTCCACTCACTCAGTGTCCGTGCTCTGCACTGTTGGAAGCTGCTATTTACCGTACAGCTTACGGCTAAAGCGGCTCAACGTCCTGGACTTGGTCTTGTACGTGTGAAGTGACACAATGGCTAACTTCACTGTTTTGCCACAACAGTTTCTGTTAATCTATTTGGTTTACAAGGAAAACAAGGGTCTCCCATAGGCGCTTATTGTCAAAACAGCTGGATTTGGCTAGCGCCGATAGGTAATGTCTCCTGTGTGGACATTACGCCAAAATCCATTAGATATATGGGAGTTTAATTCCGCCTTACAGAAATACAAACTTGTAGAACATGACTTAACACCTTTTCTGAATCGTTAGGATCTACTGGTAAAGTCGGCACGCACATGATCCACTCAGCATCAGTCACTTCAATCACATTGCAACTTTCAGAATTGCTTCGCCTGTGATTCCCACAGTCGAGCGGCGTGAACCAACTGTAAAAGTTGAAATGCTGCTTGATGGGTCGTATGTATGCCGAATTTACTAGTGGCTCATAAAGATTCGTTAAAGGCCTTAAGTCATTTTTTTACAAGGTGTGTATGCTTGCCAACAATCAAGGTGGCACTAAAATTGCCAGCTTTTTAAATGGAATTTTTCCTGCTATTCTCTCCTCACAAGAGGGAATTGTTTATTGTCTGTCACCATGAAATACCTGCTCAAACACTAAGATGTTCTCATCCTTTAACAAACAATACAGCAGTCATTGGAGCTACTGTATGTGTCAGTACCACAGTGTGTGTGTGGGCTGCATTGTTATATTGTCTACTATCCCAACAATAGGTGCCTTCATTACTATTAAATAAGGAGGTCTGTTGAGAGAAGTTAGTAGAACAATAACACACATAGCGGTAGAGCTGTTTATTTGAATAATATGAGTTGTAAGATGAGAAACGGGACTCAATTGACGGTCCAACGGGAGTCCAGAGCCATGCGGGAGCCCCGAGGCTTCGGTGTGAACTGTGAATGAATTTGCAGTTGGATGTTCAGGCAGTCATTTGGCTTTGATAGTGGGATTGCACGCTACTTGCACAAGAAATCAAATGAGTGCATGGTTTCATATTGGACCTGTTGTATACAGTAGGAGGCTCCCAAATGTTTGCATGTCAAGGGCCACCAAATGGACACAGATTAGCCCCCCTAGGATCTCCATTTCATCATATTTTGTCCAAGGGATTTTTTTTTTTTTTTTGGAGATTCAGCATTGGATTGTATAACTATGGCCAGATAATAGCGCTCAGTGTGAAACCTCATTCATATCCATTCTAATTGGAATAGTACATTAAATTGAGTGAAATTGATCTATCCCTCATGTTGCTGGGGGAAACCTCCTCAAGGACCCCGTGGAGGTCCCCAACCCCCACTTTGAGACCCTCTGCTGTACAGTATTGTCTGCAGAATAAATGGAGGGAAGTGGCGTTCAACTGTGTGTGTGTAGTTGAACTTTTTCTTACAAAACTTCTGTCAAGCTCAAAGAATCTGCTATTTGAAGAGACTAGTTTTATAGGTCCACAGGACCCATTCAGTGGCAACGAGGCTTTAAATTAAGAAAAGCTGTAACTGTAACTCTTCTTTGGGCTTGTTATTCCTTCTCTTGATAAAGATTCTTTGTACAAAAACGTGTGTGTGTGTGCGCGCGCGATTACGCAACGTGCGACCCGCTGATTCAGCGCTGGACGCTCTGTCACCCTGGCAGGGTCTCGTGCTCGGCTCTCTGAAAGGGGCGTGCAAGTCTCTCTCTCTCTCTCTCTCTCTCTCTCACGCACAGTCCCACGTCTGTCTCTCTCCAATCTCCTTTATTGGCATGGATGTTAGATGAATGTCTATAAATACAGCTGAATAAAAATAATGGGATTAAACAGCTAGTACATCAGAATAAACTCTGTTCAATGATATCTCTTGCAGTCTCTGCCCTCTCTCCGTCTACCCCCCCCCCCCCCCTCTCTGCCGTGGGTTGTAGTAACATGGTGTCTTTGTGTGATATTGGCAGGGATGGTGGTTATGTGGGTTTGTTGTGGGCAGAGTCTGCTGAAAGAGGCTACTGTCGTTTAGCTTTGAGAGGGGCTGGCAGGCTGTTTCGTTGGGCTTAGTAGGCTAGTGTTTATATATTGTCTAATGGGGTTGGATTGGTGCGTTGGCTTGCCGATATCGGCCTTTTCTTTAAAAATCAGACAGTCAGTGTCGTCCTCTTCTGACATGATGAATATGATGCAGTTTGATGTATTGGGTAGTTGTTGTACAGTCAGTATTACACTGGTTGTCTGTGGGAAGCCCTTCACCTGAAATGGCTCTAATGCAACGTTTAGCGCCGATATCTTCTTCTGCTTCTTCTTCTTCTTCTGCAAGAAAATGATAAAGGTTTTGAATGAAGACCTCTTTAAAGATATTGAATGTCAGCACAAAATATATTGGCAGCTTCAATCCATGAATAGAATCACTGTAAATATCACAGCCTCTCGTGGCTTATTGCTTTTATAAAACTTTTGGTAACGCATTGCTGTAATAATAAAGAACGCAACTGTTCTAGAAGTTATTTAAAAAAAACTAATAATACTTAAATACTGTCTGAACAGTAGCTAGACAATGTGGTTGCTAAGTGACTCAGAAGAGCCAGTATGAGTTGTGGTTTTTGGTAGGCGCATCAATATTTGCACAGTCAGTGGTGTGTTTCTTTTTTTGT
>OOFE01045124.1:0-11393 GCA_900323365.1 Monocentris japonica | reverse complement strand
CAGTGCTGCCTGTGCTTGTCTAAGTGCTGCCTCTTTTGGGTTCCACTTCCTCCCTGTTTTAACAGTGGGCGCTACGCTTCTAACCACTGGATCCTTTGACTGGGTCAGAGTCATTTCCAGTCTAACCTTAGCACACTTATACTCCTCTGTCAGGCTAGATATCGGCAGCTCTAACATGCCTTTCCCGTACAAGGCCACACTGCTTAGACAGCGTGGGACTACAAGCCATTTTCTAATAAATTAGTTAATCATCCTTTCATGTTTTTCTACCTTCGATAGGGGAACCTCATACACTGTCAGTGGTCACATCAGCCGAACTGCAGACAAATTTAACTTTCCTGGGAACACTGACTTGTCTATACCTGAAATGCCTTGAATCATTTCCTGCCGCAACTCCTGAAATTGACCCTTATCACTGAGGCTTGCGCCATACCATCTTCCTAACCTTTTGTCTACTACTTTCCCTTTAATAATCAAAATACTCCTAGACTTACTTGGCTTCACTTTCATCCTAGCCCACTATAAATTACTATTTAGCTTATCTAGTAACCTACTAGTGCATGGAGCTGTTGACGTCATAGTCGTCCATGTAAGCCACCAATTAGGGCTTACATGCGCAGCAGGTTGGCCTAGCGGTTAGAGAGACCGACCCATCACCGGAGGGTTGCTGGTTCGATCCCCGGCACCACCAGGAGGGCACATTCTAGCTGGGAGCTGGTGATTGAAAAATGACTGGTGCCACAGCTACACTCCCCACCAACACTGCCAAAGTACCCTTGAGCAAGGCACTTAACCCCCAACTGCTCCAGGTAGCTGCTGCCTGCACTGTCCTCTGACCAGAAAAGTGCATGTGTGTGGGATGATGTGTGTATACCTAGTCAGAGGTAGGATGCGAAGAAAGTAATTCAGTACATGTGTTAGTGCCAAATGAAGTTGATTCCTCAACCAGTTCTTCTTCTACAGTATGACGTCAACGTCATATAATAGCATGACGCAGTTTATCACCTCCACCACCTCCTCAGACCTCCCAGCTCCTTCCCTCTAGCCAGAGTGAGCCTGTCCATGGCTGGGGGTTTATTCATCGTCCCCTCAGGAGGGATCACACACAGCCAGGCCCCTCGCTTCACCACGGTGCAGGTGTGTGTGGCCAAATCTCCTGCATCTCAGGCCGTTCACATCATTTCTCCATGCTTTCCCCCCTTCTCTCATTTTTCCTCATCAGATCCTCAAGGAGTAGCTTTTGTCACTGTCCATTACTCAGCGGAGGGTCCTGCCTGCTGATCCCTGTAAAGCCTTTACTGGCCGCTGCCCACCTTCAGGCCGCAGACACATCAGGACGCTGCTTCAAAGGGACAGCTGTCACAACATTCATCAGCAGCTAGGGAAATGCGTCATTCCATCCTCCCACGCCAATTCGATTTCAGACATTATCATATCATAGCTTGAAGATGGATGATGATGAACTGCAGTTAGTGGGGTGCATGGTGCATGAGCTGGTTGCACCTGATTGATAAAACACAATAGTGATTCAACCTCGACCCACAGAAAATTCAAGGGAAAAGACGTCACAGACTGGCTACATTGTGTGATTGACAAATGAACTCTGTGAAGTGCAGTGCAGAAACACCACATTAATGAGCACTTCCCGCCGAATCACCAAAATAAAATAAAAACAGGATCTCACGGATTACCACATTAAGGATTTTTTCTTGAATAAGATCATGAGTCATGGTCATGAGCAAGATTGAAACTCATGACATCATGAGCACTTGACATGCATCTTGGCCACAGAACAGCCTCAATTTAGCCTCACGCGCTCCTCAAATATCACTCCACAGCCATTGCACACCATTCAGTGAACTAACGAACGTCGATTACTGGATTCAGGTGCACTAATTCAGGCGTAGAACAATGAGGGTACTTGGGGAATAATAGGTAAAGTGCAGACTGAGAAGTCAAACTGTTGAGGTACTTTGAAGATCAGTGGCTTGTCACAACACGGGGAGGCATTCTGGGCAAAGTGCAGACTCACAGCTGGATCTGGCGACCCGGAGAATCAACACTAAACCCACAAGAAGGGGATGAAAGAGTATTTTAATTCCTTTCATTGAATGCTGGACGCTAACCCATAGAAGGGACTAAAGTGTGTGTTAGATGTGGGCGATGAGGGTGGGTTATTATTTTGCCCCCTACCTGGGCTGTTCTCCATCCACCCACATGATCTAGCCAACATTGTCCATACACATCAGAGCTGAGTAGGATCAGGATAGCAAGGGATGGAGATAATACGGGTATGAATGACCTGTGTAGCTCAGTGGGTGGAGCATGGTATTAATCAAGCCAGGGTTAGGGGTTCAGTTCGCACTGGGGCCACCCACACTAAAAATGTATGCACTCATTGTGCTGTAAGGACTTTTGTTAAAAAAAACATTTGACAGGAAATTTCTAGGAAAATTCATTTGATAATAACACGTTTTCTTGAAGTGTTGAGGTAGAGTAATTTCTCAAAGATGGTATTTCGAGATACCCCCACCCCCCCTGTCTGTCTTTCTCAGCTGTGCTGCATTTTTCATCCCCTTTGGAACAAGAGAGAGCAGAATGCCATGTTCCTGTCATATCTGTTGACTGAGATGTCAGTGAATTTGAAAGGAGAGCTTGAAATACCAACACGCCCAATTAGGTCCTCGGCGTGCCAGATCTCTTTTGACACTGAAGAAACAAGTAAGATATATGGATAGATATTAGCCATATTGTTTGGGGCAGCATACCACAGCTTGTTACTTATACATGCCCTGTCAGCCTCATGAAAAGCTCAGATGTTTTTCAGGCTATCCCTGGCTCGGCAGGCAGTGATCCTGCCTTTCATTTGAAGGCAGTGAAACCTCAGCAAACACTACGTTGAGCACTCGAGCTTGATTAATGACCCTCTCTTACTGATACAATCCTTCACATGTGGTTTGGCCATTGTATCACATGTGGTTAACCAATACGGAACAGATCGAGGTTAGATGCAAAGAGGACAAGTAGATTACAGGCTTTGGGTCCTGTTCTAATTCAACTCACTACATTGTCATCCGCCAATAAAAAGACTCCAAAGGACATTTATATTTTCCAACCTGTCATTATTGTACCCCCAAGGTTTTTAAATACAGGGCGGAGAGTTTTACGTCATGCTGCCTGTTCAGATCCAATTAGCGATAGCCAAGTAGTCATGTGGAATACAGTATACAGTCATGCTTGAAAGTTTGTGATCCCTACACAGAGCCACTGATCAGTCTCTTGCATCTTCCTTGAGGGATTTCCTCCCACTCCTCCTTACAGAAGGTTTGACTGCTGTCTCCAGACTTCCAGAAACCTTCAGGTTTGTCCAGGTGGTCTCTGGCAAGCTTAAAACGGGCAGCTTTGTTTTTCTTAGACAGTAGAGGTTTCTTCCTGGCTGCAGCAATCTTGTAGATCTCTGGATGCTACTCTTGTTTGTTTTTTATTAGTTTTAATATTTCACTTGTGGCTCTTGATGGTGATATTTTATAAATCCGTCCACTTCTAGTCAGAGTCTCTGTCGTGTTAAATGTTCCCCATTTGTATTTTATTTGTCCGACAGCGGACAAATCAAGTCGTATCAAATCTTTTTGATACGACTATCTAACCTTCCCCAGACAGATGCACACTCTCACTACTGTCTTCCTGTGGTCCTCTGGGGTCTGTTTAGATTGCAGCATAGTGTTTTCTTTCACCTGCATGGGAAACACAACTGACCAGGTTTCTCACCTGTATTTATGGGAGTGTCACACAAACTCCTCTCCAAAGATCTGACCTTTGCACCTTTTTGAATGACGGGGGCTTTCAGATATGGCATGACAAGGGCATTCACAGTGTCGGGATCCATATATAGATAATACCTTTGCCAGCTTTGAACAATTATCTACAAAGTTTGGACTGCCTAAAAGTCATTTTTTCCGATACTTACAAGCAAGGGACTTTACTCTTAAAGAGTTTGCTAACTTTCCAAACACACCCCCACTGTCATGTTTTGATGCTATACTGAATCTCAATATATTAAATAAGGCAAGGGTCTCTAGGCTTTACAATATGATTATGAATAGAAATACTCCGTCTGTATCCTGTATAAGGGATCAATGGGAAAATGATCTTGGGGCCCCTCTGTCAGACACTGAATGGGATTTGGCTTTGTCCAGAGTTCACTCCTCTTCCATATGCTCGAGGCATGCCCTGATACAGTTTAAAGTGGTGCATCGTCTACACTATTCTAAGGCTAAACTTGCCAGAATATTCCCGGATGTAGACCCTATATGTGATAGGTGTTGTCGTGGAAAATTGCCTGTAAGCACTGAATAATCTTGAAATAACACACAAAACACTGATAGGTTGAAGTACAAAAATATATTGTATACAGATATATTGGAGAGAGATACCTTGTCACGGATCCCACAGAAAGTCTAAATCTCTCTATGCTCTCTCTCTCTCTGAAAATCAGCCCACTATCATCTTTATAGTTTCTTTGGAAAAAAGTCTCTCATGATTGGTTCTCTATACTAAGATAACATGGTTCATCCCATAGACTACCTCCACACAGTAGTGGTCTTGTCAAGGTCAGATTTATGACCTCCTTGAAGGGCCTCACTAGCTTGTTGTGCAATACTCAGGCACATGTTCGTGGCACGTGACAACACAGTATCAGTACAACCAGCCACAAAATGATAAATGATAAATACTAGCACAGTGTAAGCAGACTCCAGCTACCCTACGCCACATGTTCTGGTCCTGCCCAATATTGGTCCCTTTTTCGTCCTCCTTTTTTGACACTATTTCCAAGGTTTGTGTCTATAGGATCACACCATCTCCTCGTATTGCTATTTTTGGGATACCACCAGATGATCTCAATCTTCCTACTCGCATACAGGGGGTGTGCCTCACTGTTAGCAAGACGTACTATTTTACTTCAATGGAAAGCTGTAACTCCTCCATCACATGATCATTGGATCAGGGATATGATGCAGAATATCAAACTGGAGAAAATGAGATGCACTCTCAATGGTTTTATTAATAAATTCTATGTAACCTGGGATCCACTAATAGGTCATGTACATACTGTAGACTATCATTTATCAGTTAAGTTTTTGTCTTGTTATTAGTTTCTATCAGTATGAAGGTCTCTGTATTATTATTCCTTATTTTCCTTATTATTCCTTATGGTGTTGTTTGTTTAATTTTGCTCCTCATCCATAAAATGTGATGCGTGAATATTGTCCTATTGTTTGGATAAAAAACTTTCAATAAACAAATTAAAAAAAAAACATCTGACCTTTGATTGGTTAACTTCATACCCAATTATTTACCCACCTGATTCTACTTACCTACTTCATTTAACTAATGCAAGAGGTTCACTTATTTTTGCACCTGCTCTAATCTAATCCCCCTATTTTCGTTTTACTAATTTTGATTAAATAAAGATTGCATGGTAACATAATTAAAGGGGTTTGCAAACTTTCATTCATGACTGTATATGAGTATACATCAACTTGCAGCAGTTAGAAAGGTAGCATCTTGGAGGGGGCAAGATGGCGTCGTAGAGGGAACACTGTGCTTCATTGAGCTCCGGTGATATTTGTCCATTTATCCGATTATTTTACGCATTTGCTTGGCGAAAGTCTCATACCTTACTCTATAATGACTCTTGACAATTACTTTTCAAAAATAGTCGACAACATGCCCAGACCCATGAAGAGATTGACCAAGACTGTTCACGGAAACGAGGAGCAGAGTGAGGTCGCTAATGTTGTGGAAGGTGGAGGGTAGAATTGCTAGTGTGGAGACCACAATGGATTCATTGCAGTCTAAAGTGAAAAATCTGGAGAAACAAGTGAGCTGAATGTTGGAACACATCGATGATTTAGAAAATCGTGGGCAGAGCTGCAATGTACACGTGGTTGGTCTACCTGAAGGTACAGAGGGAATGGATCCTGTGAATTTTATCGAGAAGTGGATACCTGACTATCTTAAAATGACAACCAAGACAGGAAGGATCAAGTTGGACCGCGCACACCGCTCCCTAGCACCAAAGCCCGGTCCCAAACAACACCCCAAACCGATTATTATGAAGTTTCACAACTTTACTGACAAGCAACGTGTTATGAATGTAGCCCGTCGTCTTGGTGCAGAACCGGACCATCCCGCACACACTGGACCAAGGATTTCTTTCTTCAATGATTATTCAATGGTAGTGGTCAAGAAACGCAAGGCCTTTGATGATGTGAAAGACCGGTTGAAGAGGATGAATATCGATTACGCATTGATGTATCCCACGACACTTAAGATGTCGGTCAACGGTATAGAGAAGAGGTTTGATACACCGGAGGAAGCCGTGGCATTTGTGAACTCACTCGGTTGAACTTTCTGGGTCAGCACAGATCCCAACATTGTAAAGCTTTCTATTTTTGTTGTGTTCTGATTATTAGTCTGGGACTATGACAACTAACATTATGTGAGTACTCACGTGATCTTATCATTTATTTATTTTTCTGATTACAATTCGCCATGTGGAGTAATGTCATATCGCCGTATGTGGAATGGAACTTGGGTTAATTCTATGGTTAGGTGTGAGTATAGCGCTTGGTTGATCCATCGGCTGTTGGCCGTGGGTAGGAGGAAGACTGAGGTTCCCTGCACATTTACTAGGGACATTCCCCCATTTCCCCTAGGTTTTACTTTTTATGTATTTTGTTTAGTTTTTTATGTTCTTACACAGCTCAGCCATTGTATACTTCTGTCTTTTAAATGGAGTGTGTCAGGATATCTTGTAATGGCCCCATTACAAGAGATGAGGTAATTAATGCTATTAAGAGTCTCCAGAATGGGAAGTCACCAGGACCTGATGGGTTCTGTTGCAAATTTTATAAGGAGTTTCAAGACCTGCTTTTAGAACCATTACTTGAAATGTTTAATCACTCATTTTCTTCTGCAGAATTACCAGACTCTTATGGAGGCTAAAACATCACTTATATTAAAAAAATGGAAATGCCCTGAGTCTTGTTCCTCCTATAGACCGATAACTCTTTTAAATGTGGACCGAAAATTGCTTTCTAAAATTCTAGCTACTCGTTTAGAGGACCTTTTGCCCATACTAATTAAAGAGGATCAAACAGGTTTTATAAAAGGCTGAAATTCAAAGTACTTTTTTTATGCAGAGAGGTACTAGGCAGGGCTGTCCTCTGTCTCCTCTCCTATTTGCATTAGCCATCGAGCCGCTGGCTGAGGCCATTAGAATGATGCCCTCTATATATGGTTTACAGGTTGGAGATGTATGTCATAAAATAACTCTTTATGCTGATGACGTGCTAGTGTTTTTATCTAACCCTGAGACATCAGTTTCAGCTCTCATTAGGATGATCAACGTGTTTAGTAAATTTTCTGGATATAAGATTAAACAAGTCAGAGGCTATGCCCCTGGGCAGTCTTACTACCATACCTAATACTATGCCATCCTTTCCTTTCAAATGGTCTCCCTTGGGTTTTGTCTATTTAGGTATTTTTGTTACCCCATCATTTAATCAGGAACACACTTCCTGTTTCTTGGCTAGGACAAGATTTTTTAAGAATTTTTGATTATGGGCCTCCCAAGTGGAAATATAACTACTGCAGCTAGCAAAAGGTTATATAACATTCTTACTTTTGCTGCTAGAAAAATATGTTATTACAGTGTTAAAGGCTGGTGTAAAGTTGTATTTCAGCTCGTTCCTTTCTACACACCAAAACAGATCAGTTCTACAAAGTCTGGCAGCCCTATCTGAATTATCTTGGCTTTTTCTTCCATTATTTTACAAGGAGTCTTCTGAATCTGAACTCTTGTAATCTGTGATTTACCTGCAATATAGGCTATTTCCTGTAACCGCCTGTATATGTTTGTTGATCTGAGCTGTTTGTTTGTTTTATTATTGCTTATGTGTTTGTCTTATTATTATTACTGTTCTTGTGGAAAAATAAGAAAATCCAATATATATATTGTTAAAAAAATGGGTTTGACTAATTTGAAGAGCCATGTCTTGGTTTGTCACATTTGATGGCTGAATACTTGCACTTAACTGGCAACTTGACCTTAAAACAGAAGCCTTTGTATTGTGATAAATAATATGATTCACACCCACTTAATGCCACGCCTAGAGGATGCCACAAGATTGACCACAGCTGTAAGAGAAGAAATAAGCTCACGTAGACTCTCAGTCTTATGATAGGGAAGCCATTATGGTTGTCTGATGTCAGCCCTAGTGACCTAGTTTTGGGGGATTGCTTCAATTTTTCCCACTTAGCTCCTGAACTGCCACATTTGACGAAGGAACACGAACATAATTGTTTATTTTAACACAAATGATGATGATTCTGTGCACCAATTATTTGTCTACTTTACATGCCTGTCTCCATCCAGACAAAACAGTGCCATGTTGCTAAAGCCCCTCGGTGTGTGAGTTTATAGCTCAAACTGGGAACGAGCTGATGGTGTTTATCATTGACCCGCGCTGACATGGGCAAGTCCTCGGCTTTGACCCTGTTTATCACTGCCTTCTGTGGTCAAGGCTGTGTCAGGGAGGGGCGGGGTAAGGGCCTGACCCCAGGAATGTTCATGAATGGACACGGCCATGACTGATGACTCCTCTCTCGCAGTATAAGAAAAAAGTAGTCAAAAAGAAAAACAAGGGACAAAAACACAACAAAGCAATACATCCCTCGTAGGAGCCTCTCCAAGCTCAGAGGGAGGGAGATTAATAGTCAGGGTAATTTGACAGTTTCCACCTCTGCTGGCCACCAATCTCAATGGTGCAAAAAGCCATGAAATGAGACCATAAACCGGACCACGCAGGGGTTTGGAAGTGTCTTTCTTGTTGATGAAGAATGAGGGGAATGCCTGCCTGCCTGCCACATGGGCTTTGCAGTCATGACTTTCAGCTGCTGTAGCCTGCTGTCAATGTTAGGGATTCGCTGTTGCTTATATTTGTTCCAAACTGATCATCATCACGGTGAGCTCGCTACTTGAAATAATTTCAAAATAGTCCTCTGGATGACTGATGGCTAGTTTTGCCTGTGGGTCACATACAATGGAGAATTGTTTGCTTTCAGTGGTTGAAGGTGTGGAGGTAAATGAATGTTTTTCCATCACCTCAAAAAAACGTTTCCCAGCATTTAACGGACAGAGATGTGCAGGAGAAGGCCAACCTCGACATCAATCCAAACTAAGCCCAAATTTTTCACAACATGATATTATAGCATGCTCAAATTTAATATTGTGTGTGTGAGTAAGTGTGTGCGTGTGTTTGAACCTCATGCATTACTGACAGGAGCAGGCCCTGGCACAGCGGTGAGCCATTGTTTGCCTTGGCAGAGATTAGAGGCCTCCAGGGGCCCGTGCCACAAAGAGAGTTCTGTTACCCACTGGAGTGCTTTATTGTCCCCAAAAGTACCCCCGTGGAGACGGAGAAAAACAGCATGGCAAATATCTAGCATGCATAATGGCAATGAGCAAAATGACAGCTGCTTAGCTGAGACATTTGCTGCTCCTCTTCTCGTGACAACTGATCCCAGAGCTGCTATGACTCTGGTACATATTAGAGAAAATGCCCAGAGTGTACAAACACCCAATTTGTTAACTCATAAATCAAACAAGTGTGGTTTGAATGTGTTATGAATCTAATATATATTTTATTGTGAAAGGGATATGACACTTTTTTAAAATGTCTCCACTTTGATTCTTGTGTTTAGAGCCTCTCCTTGTTTCATGTCAGAATAAAGAAGCCATGTTGTTTTGTGTGGTTTTCCCCCCTCTTAAAAGCTTGTTTTTCTCAGCATCTGACATCTAAAACATGCCTAGATCTTTACATTCCTCTAAGGCGGCTCAAACCCCCCAAAAAGATGCTCTTTGTAGGCAAAAATGCCTACAAAGAGCAATAATCTTCTTTTCTCTGCGGCCTACAAAACACGCCCGTCAATTGGCCTCATTGTCAACATCCTAGGGGACTGGTTTTTAAAAGTGTCGAGATCAAAAGGCTTGACTGACAATGCACACTTTTTCTTATTGCAGCAGCAATCCATAAGCTTTTAATGTTGGGAAGCAATTACAGTAATTAAGAACAAGCTGTACAAGCCTTGGCTCTTGATGGAGGCTTTGAGGAGTTAACCACAAATCAAAAAAACAAACCCAAAGCTGGAGATAAAGAGGGTCGTATGTGAACATGAGCCCTTTGTACTGGTAAGCAGTGCCTGGAGAGGCTCGTAGGCTAAATGGTGCCTTTAGTCTAGAGGGAGGGAGGTCGAGAAAGAGAAAGAAAACGATAAGCAAGAGACAGAGATTTAGACAGAGTGACAGTTATGGAAAATTAGATTGAGGGAAACACATTTTTGTTAAACAAGGAACATTGTCAGTTACATTGTCGGTTATATAAATAAACTTGACTTGACTTGTAATTGTGTTGCTTGATAGTCTGAATGGTTCCCTCCTCACTTCCACTACAAATACTATAAAGAATACTATAAACATACATTGACACGTGTGTCAATTTTTTTTGGTTGGTTTTAGTCATTTTTCTGATGTTCTCTGAGTTAGTGGCAGCAAGTGACAAATATCTATGATTTATCTTCTGCTCTCGATTTTACTATTTGTCAGTGGAGAACTTAAAATATGTCTTAAAACCTGACCATTTCCATGGCAACCAAAGATAGCCAGTAGCGTTAAAGCGTTACCATGAGGGACTGTTTTCTAGCCCCACCCTTCTCCCCTCAGTTGGTGAACTTCCCGCCCCAATATTTGTCACTCATTTTGATGAGCTGTCTACCATGAAATGACATCTAGCCTGAGGCTGAGATAACTGGCATCTGCAAAGCTTCCACAGACACTGAAGCAGCAGACGGCGAACGCAGCCAAAAAGAAAAGCAATGCCAATGTTCACCGTGCTTTGCTGTTCTTTTATTTCTTACAAAAGTTTCTGTTGGCGTTGTTGCTCTGATTTCCATTCACCTTGATAGACACATCCCAGCTCATCGCCCACAGCAAAAGGTATACGCCCCAAAATGCCCCGAACGTCATTCAAAATGTACACAGAGAGACACATACTGATAATATATCAATGATCCTAACTATTTATTATTTTAATGTGAAAAAAGTTATGTATTGCAGCTTTAAAAGTAGACTATATTAGAATATGACTTGTTGCTTTAAATGGTAATGCCGCAGAGAGAGAGAGAGACAGAGAGACAGCTCTCCCCTGGCCGGCTTCAGAGACGTGCAGTATTGGTGGTTGCCCTTTGAGTGGCCAGTCAGTGCAATGAAAGCCTGGTGGGCAGGGATGACTCGGCCCTCTCCCCATTGTTCCCACAGCTTGGTATTCCCC